>VMDO01028961.1:0-23237 GCA_007922755.1 Pedetes capensis
AAAAAAAAAAAAAAAAAAAAAAAAAAAAAAAAAAAAAAAAAAAAAAAAAAAAAATGGGTGTAGCGTGGCAATCCAGCACCTACCAGATAAGCAGGCACAGAGCCCTGATATCAAACCCCCATAGAAGGAAAGAAAAGAAGAAAAAAGAAAAAAAATTATAGTACTAATAAAATTAAGATAAATTTTTTTAAAAAGTAAAGTACAAAGAAAAGAGAAAAATAGAATAAAATATAAAATTCCAGACCTCACCCATAGACTCTCCCCCATACATGTAACAATTCTTGCAGTCAGGTGCAGTGAAGGAGGCCTGGAATCCCTGTGACTTGCGGGATGGGGGCAGGAGGGTCTCAAGCCCAAAATCTGTGCAGCCCAACAAAAGCCTATCTCAAAAAACAAAAAACGTATGGGCTGGGGCCACAGAGTGTCAGTCCAGCTTCCACAAAGGAAGCAGGCTCAAGACCCTGTTAACAGTAAAAACATATTATCTTGAGGATGGAGTCTGAACTATTACACCCAGTTCTACCAGGTGGATTCGATAATGCAGGGTGCAATGTTCCCAATAGAGCTCAGGGTGGCAGTATTTCCACACAATCCACAGTAACCATCAGTCTCATTGGGTCCATATAGCCAAGTTCTTCATAACAATCTGGATTTAATTGGGGCCCTGAGTGCCCAAAGAGACTGTTCCACGAAACACTCCGCGACTACTGTACTGTTCGAGAGGCAGTGAAACCTGTGGGGTCTTCCCTGAAGATCTCCCTCTCCCACGGAGATAGGGCGCCAATTCCCTAAATCAGAGATTTCCTCCCCACAGCCTTGTTGTGTGTTGAGGTCGCGCTCGGAACTTCTCCGCCAGGGGCGAGCTGCACTGCTGAAAAGGAGCTCCCCAGCCACGCGCCAGGGCAAGCAGTTTCTGCTGAGAAGGAGCTCCGCCAGGGGCGAGTGGCTTCTGCCGAGAAGGGGCTCTGCCAGGGGCGAGCGGCTTCCACTGAGAAGGGGCTCCGCCAGGGGCGAGCGGTTTCCGCCAAGAAGGAGCTCCCCGGCCGCGCGTCACTTAGCCGCCTCCACAAGCCCCAGATCTCTCTGCAGCACAGTGGGGTGATTTGGGCTCACCTCTGATGTGTCTGGGATCCAGATATATGTGTGCCCAAATTTCTGTGGAGTTCGAGATCGTAGGCCTGACCCACCACAACAGAAGGGAGGGGAGCCACGCCTCAGCTCTAGACGTGGATCGCTGGCACCGGCTGCCCCGTTCGCTCCGCGGCCGCTATGGAGGGCGTTTGTGTGCTCCCTCACGGTGATTCACCTAGGAACTGCAGACTGTGTCCCGCAGGCGTGGTGAGAGTGTGCTGCCAAGGTTGCAGTCTGTGTTGGGTCCGGGCCCATGGGTGCATGTGCGCGAAATCCCCTCCGGGTCTCTGGGATTCTATCCACTCCTTGTGTTATGGCGAAATGGCGGCGGTCCCGCTGCTGGCCACTGTGTAGCTCCTCTGAAGCCTAATCCTTAATTTCACTGTACACCTAGTTTCATTCTTTATCTCTCAAACTAAATTATCTCTGTTTCTATTTATTCAATTTGACTTTTAAAACCCCTAATCCAGGCTTCTTATTGCTCTGGAACAGAAGGTGTGTGTTATCTGTCCGCCATCTTGACTCCGCCCCAATTTTTTTCATTTTTCAAAGGTTGTGCTGCATCTCTTAAATATAATAATACTTAATTTTTCTTGTGCATAAAAGTCACCCTCAGTGTTTATTGAAAAGCTGACTGGATCTGGTTTTCTGGGAATCAATCTCAGAATTCAAAGAGTCTGAGGTACACTTTTTAACACACATTTTTTTCTCCAAATGATTCTTTGTAAGTAGTGTGACCCTTTCCTTGAAAGGCAGATGTGAGTGAGGAAGGTATTATAGAAAAATCAATATGGTTGGAAAAATGTTGGGATTACCTAACATAGGGATATGCTTTATATTTTTGCAGCATTTTGAATGTGTAATGTAAATTATAATAAAAATCCTAGGTATGATTATTGGAATTAATGAATAAAATTATAGGACATTTTGTTAAATTTAAATTTCTGAAACACAATGAATTTTTAAATGTAAGTATGTGTCATATATTTGCAACATACTTATAGCAAAAATATTATTTGAGCCTGGTCTGGTGGCATATACCCATAAGCTCCGCACTCAGGAACTCAAGGCAAGGAGATTTTGAGGTCAAGGACAGCCCTGACTATATAGTAAGATCTTGTCTCAAAAACACAACAAAAATTGTTGTTTATCTAAATTCCAGATTTAATCAAGAATCTTATATTTTATTGAATAGCTCTGTCTAGGCAGGGTGACCTAGCTATGCTTTAGAATAAATTTAGAAACTTACTTAGCCTCTAAGAATGAAGTTGGGAATGCAGGCTTTGCCCTGTGGCATCCGATCCTGTCAGATCTCTGAAGCTAAGCAGGGTCGAGCCTGGTTAGTACTTGGATGGGAGACCACCTGGGAAAACCAGGTGTTGTAGTCTTGGGAGACAGACCCGGAAACCCACTCCCAATAATCAATCTGCCATTGAAAACCCTATGAATAGCAGAGAAGCACTGACAGTAGTATTTTGCCTGTTGTACACAGGGTCCCTATAAGTCAGACGCCAACTCGACAACACCTAACAACAACAAGAATAAAGTTGCCTGCAGCCATAGCATGGTGGCTTCCAATCTCATCAGATCTCAGAAGCTAAGCAGGGTGGGGCCTGAATGGCACTTGAATGGGAGACCACCTGGGAACACCAGATACTGTATGCTTGGGAGAAGGATACAGCAACCCACCCCCAAAAATCAATCTGTGATGGAAAACCCTATGGATAACAGACAAGCATTGACAGTAGTGCTTAGCCTGTTGTATATAGGGTCACTGAGTCAGATACCAACTCAGCAGCACCTAAAAACAATAATAATAATAAAGTTATAGAAGTCTATTGGCATATTTCCTAAAAGTTATAAGGATCTATGTTCCACTAATATGCTCTCAAGCAAAAATTGGACCCCAAAGCTACAAAACCTTTAGAGAGTTGTTTTTTGCTAATTACCTGTTATGAATTTAACATAGGAATTTATATATTTATCAAATATTGACAGTTATTTCCCAAGAGGTTAGTTGAAAAATTAATGTCATTGTGATGAGTTCCTTGCCAAATTCTACCTTCTTCCTATCACCCTGTAACTGTATAGCTAAAAATAAATAAAAATTAGGGCAATATGCTTTATGCACGATTTTATCGTGGTAATTTAACACTTTATTTTAATTAGTAGAGCAATATAATTTTTTGTTCTTCAATGATGCTGTATTGGTTGCATGCTACTTTTTATACTCTCTCATTTAAACTCTAAACTCTGTAGTCTTAGCTCATTTTTAAATCCTATTTACTTTGCCTTATCATTCTCAGTACCACAGAACTATGTACTATACTTGGCTCTAGAACAGAAATTGACAAATTATAGACATCGTCCAAATCCCCCGAAGCCTGTTTTGTAAATAAAGTTTTATTGGATCACAAATACTCCAGTTAATTCACATATGGTCTATGGCTGTTTTTTCTACCACAATAATAGAGTTTTAGAGTTGATAATGGGATTTTATGGCCCACAAAGCCTATGACATTCACCTTCTGGTCCTTTACATACACATATGCACACACACACAAGATTAAAGGAATGTTTATACATATATTGAGAGGAATAGCAGCAGCAGCTAGAAGATGGGAATGATGTTCTGGATGGATTTTTTTCTCCTTTGTTTCTCTGTCCTATACAGAGTGAAAGCCTTAACAGGAGGAGAGAAGAGCAGCAAATACTGCCATTGTCAAAGTCTCTGGTAAAGATCTCTTGAAGGGATAAGAATAAAATTATACATTTTCTTCAGGTATAGGAGCAATCATATGTTCTAGGCCAAGATTTACAGCTAGGAGAGAAAATGAGACGCAAAGAGACCACACCTTCAAGCTCTATGGGTCTGGCTGCTTGAGATTTAGGAGGATGAGGACAGAGAGTATTCTCCTCTCCTGAGCCCAACCATAGAGCAAACATGCATCAATTTCTAACGGTCCAATTGTGCTGGAAATGTTGCAAAAGTATATAATCAGATCCTTTCTAAGGCAAAACACAAAGAAATCATCTAGCATTAGCTATAGAGAAGATATTGGACAAAAAGAAAAAGAAAACAAACAAACAACAATAACAATAAAAGAAATTGACAAACAAGCCCCTATTATAGCACAATCTATTGCTAGCTCATGGAGAGTGCTCATAGGGGCTAAAAGTCAAGATAAATCCTCCCTAAATTAATTCAAATTCTAAACCAAAGTTTTATTAGGAAATAAAAAGGAAATGTTCTAATTTCCCCAAATGAAATTTACTTAGCTCAATCTTTTGTCTTATACAAGATACTTAAGTTTCAACAAAATTTTCAAGGAAGTCAAAACTGCAAGAAGAAAAAATAATACTGTCACTTATCCAAAGGAAAGGAAAATAGACAACCTGCCTGATGAAGAATTCAAAATCATCATGTAAAAGAATCTCAGTGAATTGTAAAAGAAAACTGACAGGTAAATACATGAAATCTGAAGAAACATGAACAAAATGATAAGTATAAGAAGCATAGAAGAGAACCAAAAGGAAATTCTAGACCCAAAGATTACAAGGTCATAAGTGAAAAATATAATACAATGCTTCAATGGCAAAATAAATCATGCAAGGGAAAGAATTATCAAACTCAACGACAGGACATTTGATATTAGCAAATTAGAAGAACCAAATAAACACAATAAAAAGAGTGAAGAAAGGTAAGAGACTTGTATGATATCACCATCTGAACAAATATATAAATTATGAGATTGAAGAAAGAGAAGCAAGAGAGAAAGTAATGAAAGTTTAGTCAAAGAAATAATGGTTGAAAATTTTCCAAATCATAGGAGTGAAATATGTATGTGAAAACAGATGGACTTGAAGCAATATCAGCCAAAGAAGAAAACCCTGAGACATGCTATAATCCAACTGTCAAAAGCCAAGGACAGAGACAGAGAATCTTGAATGTAGCAAAATAAAGGGGACTCTTCACAGATAAGGCAACTGTCAAAAGGCTATCAGCAGATTTTTCGAAAGAAGACTCACAGGTCAGGAGAGTGATGTAATATATCATGGTGCTAGGAAATATTACAAATAAAACAAACAAACAAACAAAAAGGCCCTGCCCAGCAAGGATATTGTATTTGGCAAAGATGTCCTTCAGTAATGAAGAGGAAATAAAGACATTTCCTTACAAACAAAAGCTGAAGTGTTCATCATTGCAAATGCCTTCCAAGTCAGACACTGCAGCTCGCTCCTATAATCTGAGCAACTCTGGAGGCTGAGGAAGGATGGTCATGAATTTGAGGCCACAGGCAGTCTGGGCAATGTAACAAGACTCTGTATCAAAGTAAAAATAAAGAAATAAAAAAGGGTCTGAGGTTGTGGCTCAGTGGTAGAGCACTTAACTAGCATGCATGAAGTCTTCAGTTCAACCCCCTAGCACCGCAAAAGATAAAAATAAAATAAAATGCCTTACAGGAAAGGCTAAGATAATTTTTTCATGTTTAAACAAAAGTATACTAAGTAATAACATGATAATATATTAAACTATAAAGCTCACTGGAAAAAAGTAAGTATGTTGCCAAATTTATAATAATCTAATAGTAAATGGTGGGAGATAACCAACTTTATGTCGGGTGTCAAAAAATGTCAAGAGTGAAGGAAGGAAAAATGTAGTTTTACATGCAATTAAAATAAGATGTTATCAGTTTAGAAATAATGTTATGCCTATAAAATGTTTTATGTAAGCCTTGTAATACCACAAAGAAAAAAATCTTGAAGATTTGAAAGAGAGAAAATGAAAGAAACCAAATCACATTGCTATAAAAAATCAAATCATAAGGAAAGATAGCAAACAAGAAAGAAGGAATAATGCCAGGTGCAGTGGTGCACACATGTAATCCTAGCAGTTTGGGAGGCAGAGGCAGGAGGATCAAAAGTTCAAGACCACAGGCAGCCTAAGTAACTTAGTGAGATCCTGTTTCAAAAAGTGAAAAATGGGCTGAGGGTGCAGCTCAGTGGTCCAGTACTTGCACAGCATGGAAGTGCGAGGCCCTGAGTTCAGCCCCCAGTACCGCAAAAAAAAAAAAAAAAGAAAGAAAGAAAGAAAGAAAGAGAGAAAGAAAGGAAGGAAGGAAGGAATACAGGGATGACAGAAACAGAAAAAATTAACAAAATGTTAGTATACCCTACTTACAAGTAATTACTTTTAATATTAATCAGTTATTAAAATATTCAACAACATGCTACCTAACAAAGATTTCATTTAGCCTTAAGGACATGTATATGATGAAATAAAGGGATAAGAAAAGATATTTAATGAAAGTTTTAATCAAAGAAAGCAAAATTGACTATGTTTATATCAGACAAAATGGACTTTCAGTATTTTTCACAAGAGATAAAGAATATCATTATATAATGATAAATGAGTGAATTCATCAAGAGAATGTACAACTATAAATACATATACAACCAATATTGGAGGTCCTAATTATGTAATTCAAACATTAACATAACTGAGGGTGAAATAGATAATTAATAGGCAATATAATAATATCAGAACACTTCAGTAACCTATTTTTAACCAGGGATAAATCATCGAGGCAGATATACACAGAATATGCCATCCAGCCGTATCAGAATAAACACTTTTCTCAAGTGTACTTGGAAAGTTCTCCATGATAGATCATCTATTGAGTCACAAAATAAGACTTAAGAAATTTAAAACTGAAATCAAACCAAGTATCTTCTCTAACTACAGTGGTATGAAATCTGAATGTTTGATGTTCCAATATTTTTGCTTTTAAAATTTCCTCTATGTTTAAAAAAATTCTGCAGTTATTCTTCTTAAAGTAATTTGTTGGTGACAAATGCTCTTACCTTTCCTTCTGAGACTGTTTTGGTTTCTTCTTTATTCTAGAAGGTTATTTTAAGTGGATATAAAATTTTTGATTGATAGATTTTCTCACAGTAACTGGAAAATGTGCCACTTTCTCCTGTACTTCATGGTTTCTGAAGAGAAATATGTTGTCAAGCAAATTGATTTTCCCAATAGGCAAGGTGTTATTTCTCTCTCACTGATTTCAAGATATTTTTCTTTGCCATTAGTCATAAATTTGTGGCTGGATGTGGATGACTTTCAAAGTATCCTATTTGGGTTCATTTAGTGTCTTGAATACCTAAATGTATGTATTTTGACAAATTTAGTGAATTTTTAGCTATTATGTCTTTGAATATATTTTTGGCTTCATTCTTTCTCATCTTCCCTGGAATTCTGATGACATGAATGTTAGATCAGGTGCATGTGTTTTATGTCATATGACTCTTTAGTAACTTATTTAACTTATACTATTTAGTAATATAAAACATCTCAGAGATAATAAAAATTGATTGTGAAGAAACCTAGAAACAACTGTCCAAAATAAAGACATAGTAATCATATCTATTATACTTTCACTCTATCCAAATATATGATTAACTTGTTCATATTTACCCTTCTCTCTGGTATGAATTGATTTCTCTCTGGGAATAGATGCTCATAAATACAAATATATACTTGAATAAATGAATTTATATAGTGAGCATCATATTATGATCTACTTTTCACAATAATAGACTTTTCACTACTTTTCTAGTAAATATCATGAATATAGTAAACTCTCTTATTCTGTAAGTCACAAGATAGCAAAACCAGTTCCATTTGAGATAGACTACTGTGTATTTGCCCTGTAACAATAATATCTTCCACTTCAGTTCTGTCTGAAGGAAGTCACTGCAGATTTCTCAGGCCTGATTTTGTCAGATTTCAAGCCCTGCCATTGCTCCCCCCTGGTGAGCAGCTGACTAACAGATTTTCTTCCCAAAATGCTGAATATGGCTCTTGACATCTGTTATGCTGCTGTGATCCTGCCAGGAGTGTAAAATGAAGGGCAAAGTTTGCCTTTTTTATATTTTCTCCATTGTCCCAAAGCATTTAAATATGGAACAACAAAAAGAGTGTGCTATCTTTCTTGATACAGAAAACTTCCATTAATTTTTGCTACTATGTCTGAAATAATTCATATAAGAGTTGCCTTGATTTTTTAGCTTTGAATATCTATGAAAAAGGGTTTATAGAGTAAATTATCAATGCAAACATGATGATTAAAGACTAGTTCAATTCCCTTACAAAGGAAATACTTACAATATCTTTATATATATTATTTACATAGATACTAATATTCTAATTATAGTCACTCATGTATTTTTAAAAAGATAGAAACAAAGAAAAGACTAAATTACATATCAAAAAAGACTCAGACACTTGCCATCGAAAATTCAGTAGCTTAAGTAAAAGGAAGACATGATGAAGTCAAGGAACTAAAAAGAAGATTTCCAAGGGCAGTTCAAGAAGACAAAATCAAATAATATAATGGCATTGCAAAGAGCTGGAGATAGAAAACCGAAAGAGAAGAAAATGCTCTGTTTTTATCAAGCTTAAGGAATTGAAGAACAAATTCAAGCCTTGAGTGGCAATAGTGAAGTGATTCTATAGAGAAATATTAAATGATGCAGGAAACATCAGAAGAAGATGGAAGGAATACAGAGTCATTATACAAAAAGAATTGGTGGGTGATCAACCATTTTAAGAAGATGCATATAATCAGGAACCAATGGTACTGAAGGAAGAAGTGGAAGCTCCCTTGAAGGAACTGATGAAACACAAGGCTCTAGGAAGTGATGGGACACCAATAGAGAGATTTCAACAAACAGATGCATCACTGGAGGTGCTAACTTGTTTATTCCAAGAGATTTGGGAAGCAGCTACCTAGCCAACTGACTGGAAGAGATATATATTTGTGCCTATTCCCAGTAAAGGGGATCCAACCTAATGTGGAAGCTAATGAATGATATCATTAAAATTGCACATAAGCAAAATTTTTCTAAAGATCATTCAAATGCAACTGTAGCAATATGTGGACAGGAAACTGCTGGAAAATTAAGCTGGATTCAGAAGAGGGCATGGAAACAGTGACATCATTGCTGATGTCAAATGGATATTAGTCAAAAGCAGAGAACACCAGAAAGATGTCTTTGTTTTATTGACTATGCAAAGGCATTTGACTGTGTGGATGGTAACAAATTATGGATAACTTTGCAAAAATGAGAGTACCAGAAAACTTAATTATATTCATGAAGAATCTGTATATGGACCAGGAGGCAGTCATCCTACCAGAAGAAGGAAATAGTGCCTGATTTAAAGTCAAGACAGGTGTGCATCAGGGCTATATCCTTTCACTGTACTTCTTCAATGTATATGCTGAGAAAATAATCCAAGAAGCTGGACTTTATAAGAAGAACATGGTATCATGTTTGGAGGAAGACTATTTTATAACCTGCATTATGCAGATGTACAAGTCTTCTCTCTAAAAGTGAAGAGGATTTGAAACATTTACTGATGAATATCAAAGAACAGACTTCAGTATGGGTTGCACCTCAACATCAACAAAACAAAAATCCTTACAAATAGGTCAGTGAGCAACTTCATGATAAGTTGAGAAAAGTTTGAAGTTGTCCAAGATTTTGCTCTACTTGTTTCTACAATAAACACGTGTAGAAGCACAGTCAAAAAATCAAAAGACACATTGCATTGGGAAAACCTCCTGCAAAGGACCCCTCTGAAGTATTGAAAAGTAAAGATGTCACATTGAAGACAAAGGTGAGCCTGGCCCATACCATGGCATTTTCAGTTGCATCATATAGTTGTGAAAGCTGGACATTGAATAAGGGAGATAGGAGAAGAATTGATGCTTTAACATTATACTTCTGGAGATGAATATTGAATATACCATGGGTTTCCAAAAGAACCAACAGATCTGTCCTAGAAGTGCAACCAGAGTGTTCCTTGGAAGCAAGGATTGCTAGACTAAATCTTACGTATTTTGCACATGTTTTCAGTAGGGACCAATCCCTGGAGAAGGACATTATGTTTGGTAGAATGGAAGGTCAATAATAAAGGAAAACTCTCAAGTAGATGAATTGACACTGTGTCTGCAACAATGTACTTAAACATAAGGAAGATCGTGTTCCTGGCACAGAATCTTGGAGTATTTCATTCTGTTGTATATTGGTTAGGTCTGACTCAGTCAATTCAACAGCACCTAAAAACCATGTATTTTTATGAAATTAGATTCCTCCATAGCACTTTCTACTTGACACTACTTCTTAACATAAACCCAGGGTCTGAGCACCTGTGTTCAAATCCTAGCTGTTTCAGCACTAAATGCACAGTGGACACAACTGTTCTCTCTCTCACTCTCTTTTGCTCTCTCATACACACACACACACACACACACACACACACACACACACATCCTTGGGCAAATCATTTAGCTTCTTTGAGTCAACTTCTTCATTTTAACAATAAAGAATAACCTTTTCAACTTAAAATGTTATTGAACATGACACATTATGTTCACAAAGTTTGTTTAATGTATGTATCAATATATGTAGAAATTCTTGTTAGTGCTTTAGACTAGTCCCAGTCATTCTACACACTTAAACGTTAGTTGATTTAAAATTTTATCTATCAGAAAGAATTGTTGCTGTTGTTGTTGTTGTTAGGTGCTATTGAGTCTGGTACAACTTATAGTGACCTCCATAGGGTTTTCAATGGCTGATTGTTTTGGGATTACTTCAGGAGTGGATTACCAAGTCCTCCTGTTTTTGTGAATTAGTAAATTTAAATCATTTGCGATCATACAGTTACATGTTTTTCCAGCATTTCTTGTTAACAAATACCTTCCTCAACTCCTTCTGATAGAGACTTTACTCCTTTTGCCAGACATCCCTATTTCCTGTATAGATCATGGACAGAATTAAGGGAGAAACCAATCCAGGGCAGTTGAGTAAACAAGGAAAAAGAATAGAAAAAAAATTTCAGCACGGCCCTTTCTATACATTTCTTTTCAATGGGCTCTTTTATAGAACAAGCTAAGGAAATACATGATTGTTTAAATCTGCAACTGGAGAGTACAATTTTCCTGTGCCAGATTTCCCCAGATTCCTCAAAAAGTGTAATGCTTCTCATGTAGATTGATTAGTTCTTAAAGATAAATTTACTTGCCAGGAGACATTCGTAAATATGTGAAGACAATTTTAGTTGTAACTATTTGGGAGGTTTCTACTGGCATCTAGTGGGTAGGGCCTGGGAATACTGCTAACGCTCTGCACTAAACTGGTCAATCCCCATAATGAATAACAATCCGAAGATGAGAGGAAGAATGCCCAACTACTGCACATGAGTTGGTGGGTTCAGTCTTCAGCATTACAGAAGGGAAAATGAATTCTCCTGCCCTGAGTGTCAATAATGCTGAGATTAAGAAACCCTGTGCTACAGAATTTCACAGATTTATGGCTGGTTCTGATTAGAATTTTCTACTAGAATCTTAACACAAGTGAGCCGATAGAGACTTTACTCCTTTTGCCAGAGCTGTCACTCATCTTCTTGGCTGTTGTTTTCAATAATCAATCAAGGATCAGCACTGTTTTGCCACCTTGCCTTCTAGGTCTGATTCATCATTGTTCCTATGACATACAGGGGGGACTCTGCATCCATGGGTTCAGCATCCATGGATTCAACCAAATACACAACAAAAGTACTCATGAAAACACTACATCTCTACTTAACGTATACAGACATTTTCTCATAATTAATTCCTAACCAATGTAGTATAACAGTTATTTACATACCATTGACATTATGTTAGAAACTGTAAATAATGTAGAAATGATTTGAAGTATATGGGATGATATGCACAGATTATATGCCAAAACAATGGCATTTTAAATAAGGCACTTGAGCATTCACAGACTTTAGTATCTACAGGGGTCTTGAACAGATCTCCCACAGATACTGAAGGACAGCTGTACTTAATTATTTGTAGAGAGAAACTGGGTAGGTTGGTATAATTTACTTAGGCCAGGGAAGTCTTTCCAATATTAAATGATGAATACTGACCTAAATATAACCTAAGGTTATAATTCAGATATATTTTGATCATCCTTTTCAGGATTCTTATATTCTTTTATGATTTTACAGAGTTGCCTATAAAATATTCTTATATTCTATTCTTGGTATTGACAAATACAACTTATTTTTAAAATTATGCTAGTCTGTTCTTATTTGTTATCATCTTGCTATGAAAGAGTATTCTAGGTTTTCAGTTTTGGGATTGTGAGATTCATTTAGTCTTGATGTGGCCACTTGACTTGTTTGCCATTTATTTCAATGTTGAAAAATAGTTTGATGCCCTCACTTACAGAGCAAAATTGACCATTTAAAGAAATATTTCACAGTAGTATAATTCAGGAAAAACATTGAAAATCAGAAATTTCTAAGACAATAAGTATAAGTTTCAGGAGTTTTTTTTACTTCCTTTCAGAATCCTCATCCTCTGTTACATGAACCTTCATGGCCCTTGAGATGTTCTGCCTTAGTTGCTTTCTGTATACCTTGCTACACTCTGTTTAATCACTTCCTGTTAAAAAAATTTCCTACTGTTTAGATTTTTCGATTTGCTGACTTATTATTCATCACTGAAGAACAGAACTTACAATTAGCATATGTTGTCTACATATGGCAGACAGTGTCTTGAGCCTGAGGTTTGGTGGCAGTCATTAGGAGTGGAAGTGCTTTTATCCTTTTCTTTAAGAAATTAACATGGAAGATACTGAACAGCAAATTACAAAATATTACTGAAGCACCTTTCAAAATTAATAATTCAGAAAACATTACATTTAACTTTTTCCAAGATCTTATCACTAGAACTTAAATAGAACACTTTCATTACACACTAAATATTAACATTTCTTTTAAAATTTTCACCCTCAGTAATCTTATTTTATTAGTAATTTTTACTATACAGCGTAATGAGTCTCATCATGAAATTTCCTTGAATGCATTTCTTCATACATTCCTCTTGCTCGTGTCCCCACTTACTCTCACATTAACCTCTCTCCTGCCCAACCAATGGTGCCCCTTCTATTTGAATGTTGTGTTTCTGTGTATATCCATGTAAATTTATACATCCTGATTTTGCCTTAAGAACAAAATATGTGATATTTTCTTTCCTTTCTCCTATTACTCTTTCTTCTTGTCCCTTCCCCATTTTCTTTAGTCCATTATCTTTTCCTTCATGGCCCTTCCTGCTTTCATGACCTATATGTCTTAATATTTGTTGCTGTTGTTAGGTGCAGACAAGTTGGTCTCTTACTCATAGTGACCCAACATACAACAGGCGAAGCACTATTGCCAGTGCCGCTCTGCTATTCATAGGGTTTTCGATGGTGGATTGACTTTTGAGAGTAGATTGCCAGGTCCTTTTTCCAATCCTACAGAAACTAGTGTTCCCAAGTGGTCTCCCATCCAAGTACTAACCAGGCTTGACCCTGCTTAGCTTCCAAGATTTGACAAGATCAGACACCACAGTGCTATGGCTGCATGCCTATGTCTTCATACTGAATATATATTGAAGTTTAACATCCACATATGAGAGAAAACATGTGTTTGGTTTTCCGGATCTGGCTTATTTTGCTTAAAAAATGTTATCTCTAGTTCCATCCATTTTCCAGCAAATGCCATGATTTTGTCTTTCCTTATGACCAAATAAAGCTGCAAGGTGTATATATACCACAATTTCCTTATCCACCCAGTTGATGGACACCAAGTTTAATTCCAAATATTGACTATTGTGAATAATATTACAATCAAAATGGATGAGCAGATATCTCTGTGGTATATTGAGGTGTATTCCCTTGGATATATACCCAAGAGGATATGTTGGTGGTGGTGGTGTTAGGTGTCGTTGAGTTGGTGTCCAACTCGTAGCAACCCTATGTACAACAGGTGAAACACTATTGACAGTGATTCTCTGCCATTCATAGGGTTTTCAATGGCAGATTGTTTTTTGGGGAGTGGGTCCTTCTCCCAAGCCTACAGCACCTGGTGTTCCCAGATGGTCTTTCATCCAAACGCTAACCAGGCTTGACCCTGCTTAGCTTCTGAGATTTGACAGGATTGGAAGCCCCAGTGATGTAGCTACAGGCCAGGAGTATACAGCCCCAGGTCATATGGTAGTTCTATTTTTAGCTTTTTGAGGAAACTACATACTAATTTCCATAGTATTACACCAACATGCCTTCTCATCAGCAGTTTAACAGGGTCATTTTTTTCCATCACTACCAGCATTCTTACACTAGCCATTCTTACTAGGATGAGATGGTATTTCAACGTAGTTTTGCTTTGCTTTTCTCTGATGGCAAAGGATGTTGAACATTTCTTTCATATGCTTGTTGACCATTTGTATTTCCTCTTTTGGGAAGTCTCTGTTAAATTCTGCCCCCCTTTTTATTGGATACTTTGCTTTTTAAGTGTTTAGTTTTTTCAGCTCTTTATATTTTCAAGATAATAATACCCTGTCTGATGTATAACTTGGAAAGATTTTTGTTCCATTGTATAGGCTGTCTCTTCACTCTGATAATTTTGCCCTTTGCTGTGCACAAGCTCTTAATTTAGTGTAATCCCATTTGTCAATTCTTACTATTGTTTTCTGCATTATTAGGGTCCTGTTCAGAAAGTCTTTGCCATGCATATGTCTTGAAGTGTTTCCCCTATACCTTCCTCTAGTAGTTTCAAAGTCCATGTTTTACATTAAAGTCTTTGATCAATTTTGAACTGATTTTTGTACAAGTTGAGAGAGGAGGATGTAGTTTCAGTCTTCTACAAGAGGATATCCTGTTCACCCAGCACCATTTGTTGAAAAGGCTGTCTTTTCCCCAAATTATATTTTTAGCACCTTTGTTGAATATGAAGTGGATATAGCTGCTTGGATTTATTTCTGAATTCTCTATTCTGTTCCATTGGTCTACATGTATGTTTTTGTGGCAGTGCCATGCAGTTTTTGTTACTATGGCTTTGTAGTATAATTTAAAATCAGGAACTGTGATACCCGAGTATTGTCCTTTTTGATGAGAATTGATTTAGAGAGTTTAAGTCTTTCATGCTTCCATATGAACTAAGGATTTTTTCTTCTATTTCTGTGGAGAATATCATTGGTATTTTAATGGGGATTGCATTAAATCTGTAGATTGCTTTTGCTAATATACTCATTTTTGCAATATTAATTTTTTTCATCCAAGAGCATAGGAGATTTTTCCAACTTCTTTAATTTCTTTCTTTAGTGTTTTAAAATTTTCATTGCAGAGATCTTTCATCTACTTTTTAAAGTTTAGTCCCAGGCTTTTTCCATTTGTTGTAAAGCTATTGTGAATGGGATTGTTTCCCTGGTTTCTTTTTCTGCCTGGTTGTTATTGGTATACAGAAGAGCTACTTATTTGTGTATGTTGATTTTGTATCCTGGTGTTTTACTGAAAGTATCAGATGTAAGTACCAAAAGTATCAGTTTTCTGGTGGAGTCTTTGGATCTTTTAAGTATAGGATCATATTGTCAGCAAATAGGGACAATTTGACTTTTTCCATTTCTATTTGGATCCTTTTTATTTCTTTCTCTTGTCTTATTGGTGTGGCTAGTAATTCAATGAGTATATTGAATAACAGTGGAGATAGAGGAAATTGTTTTGTTCCTGATTTTGAGGGAAATGTTTTCAGTTTTTCCTCATTTAGTATGATGTTTGCTGTAGGGTTTTCATATAGTCTTTATTGTGTTGAGGTATGCTTATTCAATTACTAGTTTCTTCATGGTTTTTATCATAAAGGGTGTTGAAATTTGTTGAAGGTCTTTTCTGAATCTATTGATAGGATCATGTTTTGGAGTATATTTCCATGCTTTATTACATTTATTGTTTTGCACATACTGAGCCAGTCTTGCATCTCTGGAAAGAAACCTATTGATAATAGTGTATGATTTATTTAATGTGTTGTTGAATTTTATTTGCAAGCATATTATCAAGATTTTTTGTTTAGGTTCATCAGGGAAATTGGTCTGTAGTTTTTCTTTTTTGATATATCCTTATCTGCTTTTGGTATCAGAGCAATACTGGCTTCACAAAATGAACATGGAACTATGTTAAGTATAGGATCATATTGTCAGCAAATAGGGACAATTTGACTTTTTCCATTTCTATTTGGATCCTTTTTATTTCTTTCTCTTGTCTTATTGGTGTGGCTAGTAATTCAATGAGTATATTGAATAACAGTGGAGATAGAGGAAATTGGAACATAGTTTTCCTTCCATTCTTATTTTATGGAATAGTTTGAAGACCATTGAAGTTAATTCTTCTTTAAAGGTCTTGTATTATTCAGCAGTGAGTCCATGCAGTCCTCAGTTTTTCTTTTTTGGGAGTCTCTTTATTACTGCTTCAATCTTGCTGCTTGTTATAGGTCTTTTTAACTGATTAACTTAATTTTGGCAGGTCATATGTGTCCAGGAATTTACCCATCTATGTTTCTCATTTTGTTATAGAATTTCTCAAAGTATTCCCTAATGATTCTCTAGATTTAGTCTGTATCTGTTGTAATGTTCCATTTTTCACCTCTAATTTTCTTAATTTGAGTCTTCTCTTTCTTTTCTTTGGTTAATTTGACTAAAGTTTTGTCAATCTTTTTTATCTTTTCAATGAGCCACCTCTTCATTTCATCAATTCTTTTTATTGGTTTTTATTTTTTTGTCTCCATTTCACTAATTTCTGCTCTGATCCTTATTGCTTACTTTCTGCTTATTTGGAGTTTTGTTTGTTCTTCCATTTCTAAGAGTTTGAAGTGCATTATTATTTGTGTCATCCTGCTCTGATTTCTTAATGTAGGCACTCATAACTATAAACTTCCCTCTAAGAACCACCTTTGCTTTATCCAAAATATTCTGGTAGGTTGTGTTTTCATTTTCATTTGATTCAAAGTATTTTTAATTTCCTTTCTGATTTCTTCAAGAACCCATTAATCATTTAAGAGTGTTTGTTCATTCTCTATATATTTCTACAACGTCTGAATTTCTCATGTTTTTCATGTCTAGTATTATTCCACCATGGTCTGCTAAGGTACATGGAATTATTTTGATTTTTCTATACTTTCTAAGAATTTATTTATGGCCTACTATATGATCAATTTTAGAGAAAGTTCCATGGGCTGCCAAGAAGAATGTGCATTCTATAACTTTTAGATGGAATATTCTGTAGAAGTCTATTAAGTCCATTTGATCTATTGTGGTGTTTAACTCTGAAGTTTATTTGTCGATTTTTTTGTCTGGATGTTCTGTCTATTGATGAGAGTGGGGTATTAAAGTCATCCACAATTATTGTGTTTGTACCTATTTGTCCCTTTAAGTCCAGTATTTTTTTTTTAAATAAAGTTGGGTACATTGATTTTTGGTGCATGTATATTTATAATTGTTATACAGTCTTGATCGATCACTCCTTTATTAATATGTAGTGACCTTCTTTGTCTCTTCAGACTAGTTTTAATTTGAAGTGTACTTTGATATAAGGATGGCTTCTCTCTCTCTCTCTCTCTCTCTCTCTCTCTCTCTCTTTGGCATCCACTTGCTTCATATATCAATTTCCATCTTCTCACTGTCAGTCTGTGGAAGTTCTTCACAGTGAGCTGTATTTCTTTCAGACAACAAACTGTTGGATGGTGTTTTTTAATCTAGTCAGCTAATCTATGTCTTTTAATTGGAGAGTTAAGACCATTTATATTTAGGATTATTATTGAGAGCTCTTTCCTGGTTCTTGTAACTTAATTGGGTATTTTCCTGGTTGGGCTCATATACTGTTCTTTTTCTTCCTTCTCCATTATTTATATTCAAGATTTTCCATGTTTTATTTTCAGTTAGACATGACTGAGGTTTTCCCACTTCTCTTTAGTTTGTCTGTTTCTCCCATGAGGTTTATTTTTTCCCATACTCTTATGGTAAAGATAGTCTTTCTTCCTCCTATGTGTTTAGGATTCCTTTAAGTATTTTCTGCAATGCTGGTTTGGTGGTCATGTATTGCTTTATTGTGTTAGTGTGCTTGTCTCAGAATGTCTTTATTTATCCATAAATTTTAAATGAAAACTTTGATGGATATAATAATCTTGGTTGGAAATTACTTTCAGAACTTGAAATATATCACTCTAGACTTTCCTGGATTTTTGCATTTGTATTGAGAAGTCTGAAATAATTTTCATAGGTTTTCCTTTGTACTTGAGTTGGTGTTTTTGTCTTGTAGTGTTTAATATTGTCTCTTTGTTATGTCATCTTGGCATTTTTATTATTATGTGTTCTTTTCTGGTCATGTTTATTTGGTGTTCTAATTGCCTCTTGTGGTTGGGTGTCCATTTTGTGCCCAAATTTGGGAAGTTTTCTGCTACAATTTCACTGAATAAGTTTTCTATGCCTTTAGTTTTTGTCTCAGCTCCTTCTACTCCTTGGATTCTTAGGATTGGTCACTTGATCATGTCTCAAAATTCTTGAAAATTGTGGTCATGTTCTTTTAAATTTTTTTTGTTGGTATCTGAATGTTTTATTTTCTCAATCTTATCTTTTATCCCTGATATTGTATCTTCTGCTTCATCTAATCTGCTGGTGATGCTTTCCACTGTGTTATATATTTGGTTTATTGAAATAGTTTTCATTTCCAACATTTCTGTTTTTTGTTTTATTTTTCAAAATCACAATTTCCTTTTTAAATTTCTCATTAATTTTAACTTTGTCTTATACACTGATGACCGTCTGATCTAGGTCCTGTACTGATTTCTTTACTTCCTTCATTTGCTTGTTATTTCCCTTTTGAAGTCACTGATCATTTTTATAATTAGACTTTTATATTCTTTGATGTTTATGTTATCTCAGATTCTTAGGATTCAGTCATTAAAGAATCATAGTTTTTTGGCAGAGATGTGTGGTTCTGCTTTTTCAAATTTCTTGTGTTTCTGATTTGTGATTTGTGCCTCCATAGGGGTGGATGTCACTTCCTGTTTTATTTGGACATTTTCTAAGTGAGGGGCTTTCTCTTGAGATAACCTCCAGTGCCAGTTCCCCAGAGGAAGATAAACCACTATAACAGGTGCAGTACTTGATCATACCAGATATAGAAATACACTTAAAATCACTTAAAGTCAATTGCTGCACAACAAATGCCCATAGAACAAAGAATGGCAATAGTAATATAGAATAAGCTATGAAGTCACAACATATTTGTAGTGAAAGTAGAAATAATATAAATTATCCTGAAGTAAGAATGGGATCAGACAAAGAGGAGACAGAAGGATGGCTCAAGGGTGAAGTAAAAGAAAAGATATAGAAAGCAAATGAATGGAGCAAAAGATAAAAACCTCCTTGATAAGGAAAAAGATATATAGACATAATTAGATAAATATAAGCAGAGCAATGGGAAATAGTAAGCCTATGAAATTTAATGCATAAATAGAAAAAGAGAAATGCATAGGCAGAAAAATATTTTTATAAAATTTAAAAAGAAAAAATATAAAAATCACATTAGAAAAAAGAGAAATGAGAAAATGGAAACTAGCAATGAAAAGTGAGGGGAATAGAAAAAAGAAAATGAAAAAAATTAAAAAGATCCAGTCACCCACTTGTTCCCTTGTAACATCAGCATCTCTGGGAGCTGAGGCAAGAGGATCTTGAGCCACAGGCCAGAGGCAGCCTGTGTGAATTAATGTGACCTTGTCTTCAAGCAAAAAGAAGAAAAAGATGGGGTGTACTGCACAGTGGCATAGCACTTATCCCATGAAAAGCCCTGGATTCAATCACCAGCACAAGAAGATGAAAGAAGAAAAGAAGAAAAATACTGGAGAGGCTACTTTCTGATGGCTCTAATATTGGATTCTATTACTTGGAGCTGGTTGTCAATTGAGGATGGGATATTTTTACATGACCATGACTCAGAATTGGCAGTCTCTGTAGTTGCCCTCAGGAGATGGAGTCATCTCCTCTCCCCTGAGATTGGAGCTTGTTTCTGAAAACTTTCCCCAAATTTCTTGCTGCCTGAGCCTCTCAGAGTGTCAGCATCCCATCCCCCTATGCCCCATTATGGCCTGCTGCCAGTAGCCCAGATTTATACAATATGTTCCCTCTCAGGATGGCACTGGTCACAGCCCTCTGAGACATGGAGCATAAGAGTTGCTTCTCCAATGTTGAACCCCCAAGTCAGGAAAAACCACTGAATCACAAAATCCCTGGAAGAGGGTCAGGACCTCTAGGATAGTGGGCTTGTCCTGTGGGACAACCACTCTGATGTCCAGGTTTGTCTGGTTTACCTCTTTGGATGAGGGCTCTGGTTCTCCTCCCCTATGGGAAGCCACAGCTGGAGATGTGTCCTGATCACTCCCTCTTGCTGCTAAGCTTCCTTCTGCAACCTGGGACTATCTTACAAGCTCCTCTCTGGTTTCTGTGCTTTTCCAGACCTTCTTTCTTTGGAAAAGAGTCCATTTCTTCCTATTCTAACTGTTTTGTTTTACCAAGTCCAAAAGAGGATGCCTTTGATCTGCCATCTTAAACTGGAATTCTCCCTAAATATTAATATAATGCCAGATTATTTTCAGAGTAAAGAGGGGTTTTAGGACTTTACACCAGATTTGTATCAAGACAGCTATCAAAGAACTTTGCTTTTATTCCCTAGTTTACTTGACACATACTTTTTAAAATATTTTTTCAGTCCTTATTCTGAATTATTTCATTTAGCACTGTTAAACACACATTTTTGTAATGATATTCTCTTAGCATCTGTGTTCTGACACTTTTTAAAAATTTTCTCTAAGTTGTTTGTTTTTACAGGTTGACCCTTCATCTTCTCAGTCATGTATTGTGAAGTTGCTCAAGGTTAAGTCTCAGGTCCTTTTATTTTCAGAGTGCTCTCCACAGGCATTCTCATGAATATCCACAGCCCCAAATACTTTGTGTATATATGACATCTTAATATGTATCTGTAACTGAGAGCCCTCATTTCAGCTCCAGATCCATATTAATATTTTCTCCCAATAAACATCAAAGTCATCCCTAACTCTACATATTCAAAACAGGACCCATAATTGATTTTTGTAGCCATGTTCTCAGTTGTGTTATCTCTATAAATGGCACGCCCATTCATCTAGTTCTACAATCCTCACAAATGGAATAATCAAGTGGTTCTATTCTACTCTTTCTTCCATATCAAGCTCATTAAATCTATCTTGTTGGTGCTACTTTTTTCTTTCAGTACTTGGGGGTTGAACCCAGGGCCTCAGACATATTTTACAAGCACTATACTCCTAGGCTTCCCTTCCAGTCTCTTTCTTTTTTATCTTGAGATAGGACCTCTGTAAGTTACACAGGCTATCTCTAGATTTGAACCAGAAATCCTCCTGCCTCCACCTCCCAAGTTGCTGTGATTACAGGTGTGAGTCACCACGCCCTGCTAGGCTTACCTCTTGTCACTTGAATGTACGTACTTCTCCCCATCTCTTTCACTGCTTCCAAATCTAAGTTACCATCATCTTTCACTCAAACCATGAAACAGGCCTAGAAAGGGAGGGAATGCTCTAACATAACGTTCCCAGATGCTTACACAGCAATCTTTGTTGTATGACTTTCTCATGCCTTTTTATCTCCTTCAATAGTATCTCACTCTAGAACTAATCTCCCTCAATAGCTTTTTGCCCTTGCTCTTTTTATATCACTTCCTACAATGGTTCTTCTGCACATGCTGCTCTGTTGGCCTGGAATGTTCTCTCTTCTCCATCTTCCCCTTATTAATATCTACTCTGTAGAACATTTCAGCTAATATGACATTTTCTCTGGGAAACTTCTCTGATTTTGTATCTGCATTAAATTAAAATCCATTGTTACAGTTTCTCACAGAATCAAATGTCTCCATCTTTACCACAATAATCAATTTGTGCAGTTGTTTGATAGATTCTGTCTTTATTACACAACTGATATTATGAAGACTAGTAAAAACTAGGTCTAATTTTTTTCTGCCCTACAATGTGTTCAAAAATACTTGTGTGAAGTCTTGAGTCATTATTAACATTTAATCTTTTTATATAATATCTTTTATTCTATAAAATTTGAGGTTAGGATATATTTTTAAAATTTATAATAAGTAAAATTATGATGGAGAACTACAAATTACATGCTTAATCTGTAAAGGTTGAAAACCATGAAAATAATTGCCCAGTCATATCATTATTCAATATATCCAATGATCATTAATATTTGTTGAGTTTAATGTTATATACTATTTAATGGTAGTTTTTACATAATATACTGATTTTGTACATAGCTAGTAAAGGAAAATCCATAGTTGTTCAATAGAAAATAAAATATATACTGAAAATATATTTTTATTTACTCACTTGTGCTAAGTTTTATATGTGCAATATTTCAAGCAATATTTCAACCTGGAAATCAGTATTACATCTGAAAAAAGTTCTCTTTATTCATACCTTCATTGTTAAAAAGTAGACACTAGTAAAATTACAAGACATAGTTTATTTAATATTTCAACAAAAAAGCTGACTATATGTGTTAAGTTAACAGATGTTGTTGTTGTTGTTAGGTGCCGTCAAGTCGGTATCCAACTCATAGCGACCCTCATAGGGTTTTCAATGGCTGACTGTTTTTTGGGATTGCCTTGGGAGTGGATTGCCAGGTCCTTCTCCCAAGTTAACAGATAGTAACAACTTATTCTGGCATTTATACTTGACTGGAGGTAGCAAAATTTTAAATTTTCATAATATTAGTGCTGCAACATGTTACAAGTTTCTGTTTGCTAATACTCATTCAATGAAGACATATATGTAAATTATGCCAACTATGATATTTGGTAAATTGAATTAGCTCCTCTTCTCTCCATTTTTTTATCTTAAAAATAAAAAAAACAGTGATTTATAAGATCGGTCTAGTTCTTGTACTTAAATTCACAATTGTTATTTAAAATTAATCTGAAAAGGGAGGAGTCAAGATGGCGGACAGACAACACACACCTTCTGTCCCGGAGCAATAAGAAGCCTCGATTAGGGGTTTAAAACACAAATTGAATAAATAGAAACAGATAATTTAGTTTGAGAGATAAAGAAAGAAACTAGGCGTACACTGAAATTAGGGATTGGGCTTCAGAGGAGCTACACAGTGGCCAGCAGCGGGACC
>VMDO01028962.1:0-23311 GCA_007922755.1 Pedetes capensis
TCTCTCAATATCTCTCTCTCTCAATATCTCTTTCTTCCTCCCTCCACCCACCCTCTGTTCCCTACCTCCATCCTTTATCTCCCCATTACTGGGATTATAGGCATGTACCACCAGGCCCAACATGAAGTTATTCTTGAAGAGAAAAGGAGAGTTACACAAGACTTCTCCTCTGCAACACTAAAAGTTAAAGGCAGTGTAATGTATTGACAGCTAACTAAGGGAGGATTGTTACCTACGAATCTTAACCAACCAGGTGTCATTTACTTGTCAGAGAGAACAATACTTGCAAATACTCCAGGTTCAAAGAACATGTCACCCATACAATAAACTTAAAGATATGATGGTCAGAATGTTTATATCCCCTCACAATTCATACATTGGAAGTACTAATTGCCGAGGTGCTGTATTTATTAGAATGCTTCACATGATCACAGGGGCAGAAACTTGGTGGGAAACTTGGTGGGAAATTTGAAGAACTAGGGAAGTCAGTAGCAGCTCAGTCCAAGACACCAGAAGCCTCAGACTGAGAAAGACAATTGATGGAGTCCCTAGCCTGAGGCCCGAGGCTCAGGAGCCCCACCGTGACCCCAGGACTGCTGGTACACTCTGAGTCCAAAGACCTTGAATCTAATGGCTTAAGGGTAGGAGCAGAAGAAAACTGCACCTGCTCAGGAAGAAAGAGAGAGAGAGGTAAAGCATGAGTGTCTCCCTTCTTCTTTGTTGTTGTTGTCCCAGCTTTTTGGATGGTGCCACCTACATTCAAGGTGAGTCTTCCCCATTCAGCCCACTGATCCACAGGCTGATCTTCTCTGGAAATATCCTCATAGACACACCTAGCAGTATGCTCTACCAATTTTCTGGGCTTCCCTCAATTCAGTCAAGTTGACATCAAAAACTAATTATCATTCTGTAAACTGGGTGGATAAGTAAATAACAGAAAATGATTCCTCACAGTTCTGAAAGCTGGAAAGTCCAAGACCAAGGTGTCAGCAGATTTGGTGTCTGGTGAAGGCCCATCTTCACATGGTAAAAGGGACAAGGAATCCCTCTTAGGTCTCTTTTATAAAGGCACTAATCCCATTCCTGGGGCTGGGATTTAGCTTAGTGGGTAGAGCGCTGCGCTGCAGTCTCTGAGGCCCCAAGTTCAATTCCCAGCACCGCAAAAATGGGAGAAGGGCCTGGCAATCCACTCCCAAGGCAATCCCGAAGCACTCAGCCATTGAAAACCCTATGAGGGTCGCTATGAGTCGGATACTGACTCGACGGCACCTAACAACAACAACAATCCCATTCCTAAGAACTCTGCCCTTTCATAATTCCCAGAGAAAGGCCCTAGTTTTATATATGGCCCTATATATGTATCTAGATATAAGTATACATATATGTACACACACACACACACACACACACACACACACATCTTCTATTAGTTCTGCTTCTCTGGTGGACCCTGAATGGACCTGTCAGCAACAGTGGGAAACACGTCCAATGTTGCTGACTACCATCTGAGAACTTCCCCCCTTAGCAACCTCCACTCAGGTGTGGCCAGGATCTTGACTTAATGCCACAGAAAAGAATCTTAAGAGGAGTCAGAATGAAGTTGGGATTTATTAAGAAAAGATAAGATAGTACTTGCTTAGACTTAAAAGCAGGCATTGAGAGAAAGAGAAAGGTGCTTAAGTGTTGTAACAACAGCTGTGTATATGAGTTTGTGAATTGAAGGTACATTGCTCAAAGAATGTAATATACAGCCAGTCTCAGAGATTAAACAAAGTTTAAAAATTAGGTAAAGTTTAAGAATTAAGTTTGAAAAAGAAAAGCTGGCTTTTTTCCCATAAAGAATCTCCTTTTCTAAAAGAAATTGTAAGATAGTTTTTGAGGTGCATTGTTCAGGTTTAGGGATAAGAGAGCAGTGCTAATAAGGTTAAACTCAAAGATCACATACAAATAGGACCCAGAAGAAACTGGAAATGAACATGAAAACAACGATCATCTGTTTCTTTGATGTGAGAGGATCTGTGCACTAGGAGTTTGTTCCTCTGGATCAAATAGTCAACTGAAGTTTTTACTATCTGGAAGTTTGGAGAAGGTAACATCACAATTTGTGGAGGAAACATCCTGAGCTGTGGCAGACAGGTGACCAGGTCTTCCACCATGACAACACATCTGCCCACATGGTGCTGAGTGTCCAGCAGTTTTTGACCAAATACGGCATGACATTTGTGCCCCACCCTCCCTATTCACCCAGTCTTGCCCCATGTGATTTCTTTCTTTTCTCCTTGGATGAGAAAAGTCCTCAAAGGAAAACATTTTGCTGATGTAGAGAAGGTGAAACAAACAAACAAACAAAACCCAGAAGCACTAAAAGATCAAAATTGATGAGATCAAAACCTGTACTGAGCAGTGGAAAAGCTTCAATAGGTAAGGTGACTGAAGTTTGAACATGTCAAAATAAATACACAACTTTTGGGGGATACTTGGGGTTGAACTCAGTGCCTTGCACATACTTTGCAAGTGCTCTATTACTGCACTACCCACCCGGCCCATTTTTTAATTTTTTATTTTGAGTCAGGGCTAAGTTATACCGGCTGCCTTTGGTCTCAAACTTGCAATCCTCCTGCCTCAGCCCACCACCGAGTACTTGTGATTAGGGGCATGTGCCACTGTGCCTGGCTCAATACAGTTTTTTATAAATACATTCTGGGTTCTTTCTTTCTTTCTTTCTTTGTCCCTCTGGGTATGTTTTGGCTTTCAGCATGGTTCATTTGCCATTTTAACACTCTTATTTGAGATATCTTTCAGAAAAGAGAGTGTTGTCTTTGTTGGCATCTTTGTAGCAGTTTTGATTTTGTCAGTTGTATTGAAGTTCTTGATTGTTAGCCAGTAAGAAAGGGAAACCAGATGCTGGGCTAAAGAGCTACTTTTTCTTCCCATGTCCCCTTAATTTTCCCAGCCATTGAAAACCCTATGAATAGCAGAGAAACATTGACACAGTGCTGGGCATCCCACGGTGTCAGGGAGTGTTTTGTTCTGTTGTACACAGGGTCGCTAAGAGTCAGACCTGACTGGATAACAGTTAACAACAATAAACAATATTTAAATCTAAGCAGATTATAGTGGACTCTGGGAATGTACAATGTTGTTGTTAGGTGCTGTAGAGTCGGTATCTGACTCATAGCGACCCTCATAGGGTTTTCAATGGCTGACCGTTTCGGGATTGCCTTGGGAGTGGATTGCCAGGTCCTTCTCCCATTTTTGCGGTGCTGGGAATTGAACTCAGGACCTCAGAGACTGCAGAGCAGTGCTCTACCAACTGAGCTAAATCCCAGCCCGGGAATGTACAATAAGCATCCTAAATAAGGACACTTGAAATAAGAGATGTTTTACAAAGAAAATTTTAAAATTATTCTAGCACAAAATATTCAGTACTATCTTGTTGGGGATTTTTAAAATTATATTTCTCAACTAGGGTCCCTCATAACAGCCTGAGGGGCTGACCCCTAGCTGACCCCAGGGCTCATCTCACTTACTCAATCCAGCCCCTCCCATCGAGTGAGCAAAGATGGCCCCCCGCCAGTCTGACCTGCCCTAACCACCCTAATTTTGATTGGCTCCCCTCAACATTTTCAGGTAATAACTGTCCCCACCTGGCAGGTATGTCAGTTTACCTGCTGTACCTGTCAGGTGTGTGCTCTGATTGGCTGAATCCCACCATGTGACCCGTCCAGGACCCTATAAAAGTAGGGCTCCTGGACCCCATCTTCACCCTGAAATCCTCACCTCTCTGACCATCCTTCAACTGCTGCCTGAACCCCATTATCTGGACCAGCGCTCCCTACTCCAGCAAGACCTTCTAGCAAGCCAGCAGGATCAAGCCAGAGGCCCCGAAGAGCCGAAGGATTCTAGCAAGCCACGAAGAGCCTCCCAATTCCTCCCATCCTTGGGAGGGAGGGAGGTAAAGAAGGCGAGCCACGAGAGGCAAAACCAACTGACCTCCACGGAACACCAGCGGCTGTGGCTGTGCCTTTAAGGCTGAGCATGCTGTAGGCCTAGAGCCAGCACTTAAAGGGATAGAGCTCTGCTCTATAGGGGCTGCTTGCTCCTTGCTCTCCACCAGGGGAGCACCCTAATAAACCTTACCTACCCTTGTTTTACCATCAGAAGGTCTCCTGAGGTCCTTCTTTATACCGCCGACCACATTGTTATGTTGAGGGTTTGGCCCTAATCTTAGCCGGGCTAGAGCTAAAACCCCAACACTATCTCAGTAAATCAGAGGGGCCAGGCTGTGGAGGTGGAGGGTGAGATGATGCAAGTAAAAGTATTCACATCTTATTTGGGGTAGGATTGGGGAATAGTACAGAATAGAATGTTTTAGTGGAGTATCAAAGAACAAATTTTCAACAAATTGAGTTGTAAAAGGCCTAACTTTTCGTAGTGATTCATGGATTGGGTAGCATCTTGCTTACAAAATAGAGCTCCTTTAAGCTGAAGAGAAAAAGTGAGTTTTATAGGCAGAAAAGACTGAACAAAACAGAAATGGGGGGTGGGGATTAGACTGATCTTTCAAAATTACTTTCCTTGTAGGGAATCTCTCTGGTTTTATGAGAGATACTTTTTTCTCTCTCTTGATTTCTTACAAGGTAAACAACTGAGTTGTTTAGGTGTTGTGGAACTTTAGCAGGAGTGATTAAATTTTGTTGTTGTTAGGTGCCATTGAGTCAGTATCCAACTCATAGCGACCCAACATACAACAGGCGAAACACTATCGTCAGTGCTTCTCTGCTGTTCATAGGGTTTTCAATGGCTGATTGATTTTTGGGAGTGGGTTGCCGGGTCCTTCTCCCAAGCCTACAGCACCTGGTGTTCCCAGTCAGTCTTCCATCCAAGTACTAACCAGGCCCTACCCTGTTTAGCTTCCAAGATCTGGTGCCGCAGGCTTGGGAGACAGACCGGTAACCCACTCCCAAAAATCAATCCGCCATTGAAAATGCTATGAACAGCAGAGAAGCACTGACAATAGTGTTTCCCCTTTTGTAAGTAGGGTCGCTATGCATCAGATACTGACTCGATGGCACCTAACAACAACAACAACATCATATCTTTAACAGGGGAAAATAGTTTCCTGCCTGTGTATAAGATAGAACAATATGTTTTTGATTATTAGTGCTGGGAAGGAGTAACCATTAAGTGAATTTTTAAAAATAACCAAAATTCTCCAATAAACATGAGACAAAAAATAGCAATTTGATAGAAGTGGCAACATTAGGAAGAGGGAAAGAAAGTATAAGTTCACTTTTGAGAGGAAAAGAAGATAATGTAATACATTATATACATTATGTCACATCAACTAATCAGTCATTATATTAAACAAGGACAGACAGAATGATCCCAGAAAAAGATACAGACTTTCAGATAAGGTTTTAATAGGAATTATTCTTCAAACATTTTCATGAAAAAAGATTAAAAGGAAAAGTATACACAAATGTGTGCTATAGTTTAAAAAATGGAAAAAATAGATCTTTGTTCCTGGTTTCTGGCAGAAAGCCTCAAAACTCTTGGAATTTCCTGAGTAATAAGAATGCCTTTATTATGCTAATGATGCAACTCCAGGTAGAGCCCTTAGATAGCTTCAAGATGGGAACTGTCAGAGAAACCAACCACATTACAGCGCTGGAACTTTCAGCTGCCTGACTTCTGAAAAAGGAAAAGATGTTAAAGACTAAGTACAATCATATGACCAATAATTTAACCAATCATACCTATGTAATGAAAAGCAAATTAAAAATTTTCAGGGCACTGAGACTTGGAGGAGTTTTTTGGTTAGTGAGTGCTTTGTCAGCAGTGACATGCCCTGATCCCACAGGACAGGGCAAAGAAATTCTGTCTGGACCTTCCCATTCAAACCTGGCCCCGAGTTTCTCTTTTATATGGCTGTCCCTGAGGCATATTCTTTGTAATAAACTGTAAGAGTAAGCATTAGGGAATTGGGTATTAGCAAGTCAGGGAAGAGAAAGGGATTAAAAATGCCTCCTGCTTTCAGCCATAACATGAGATGAAATCCCCCAAGAGAGCAGGAGGAATATCCTTGAATAACATGTAGGCATTGTTCTAATGACCCCCACACACTGATATGCTTTTGATCTTAATGTCCTCCAAAGGTTGTGTATTTGAATATTGGGTCCCAACTCCTGACACTGTTTGTAGAGGATAGGAGAACTTTGGGAGGTGGGATCTAGCTTTGTAGAAGTGGCTCCCTGGGCGCAGGCCTTGGGAGTTTATCCCAGATCTGTGGTTCTGGCAAACTCTCTCTGCCTCCTGATCATGAAGATGTAAGGTTGTCTGCCAAAGGCCCTGCTGCATGCTGCTGCCACACTTATTCTGCCACCATTATGGACTGATCTTCTAACCATGTTGTTGTTGTTGTTGTTAGGTGCCGTGGAGTCGGTACCCGACCCATAGCTACCCTCATAGGGTTTTCAATGGTTGACTGTTTCAGGATTGCCTTGGGAGTGGATTGCAAGGTCCTTCTCCCATTTCTGCGGTGCTGGGAATTGAACTGGGGACCTCAGAGAGTGCAGCGCAGAGCTCTACCAATTGAGCTAAATCCCAGCCCCTCTAACCATGAGCCCCCAGTAAATATTTCCTCCATAAATTTGCTTTGGTTGGTTTCTCTGTCACAACAACTTTACCACCTGTCTAACGCACAATATGGGCTGGGATTTGGCTCAGTTGGTAGAGTGCTGTGCTGCAGTCTCTGAGGTCCTGAGTTCAATTCCCAGCATCGCACAAGTGGGAGAAGGACCTGGCAATCCACTCCCAAGGCAATCCCAAAAGAGTCAGCCATTGAAAACCCTATGAGGGTCACTATGAGTCGGATATCAACTTGATGGCACCTAACAACAACCTAACAACACACAATATAACTGAGATTAATGTCTGGTGAAGTCATCAGGTTATGAACAAAGGCAGACAATTCCAAGCCATGGTCCTATGGCAAATTCTTTTGAAATATATGAAATAAGTCCATTAATTCATTTTGTAAAACAAAGATGTCAGCTGCAGAGGGTTTCTCTCTTACCTTGAGATCCAAACTCTACCATAAGAATTGCATTCAGACCTTTGGTCTCCACAATAGGTCTCTACTATTGCCCACACTTACTGCCTTAGGGAAAGCCATCTCTTACAATAAACCTTTGTCTATATTCTGCTCTATACTCTGGATGTCTTGTCTGAATTCTTGAAAATGGAGGTCATAAGGAGAGAGGGATTGCTGCCAACTTCCTGATAACAGAGGTTCCCCTGACCTGATCCCTGGTAACAGTAAATATAGTGCTTTCAATGAGTTCTGTGAGTCAATTCTGTTGAGTTACCAAATCTGAAGGGATTTCATAGGAAATACCATGTTGGTTGTCAAGTCAGACAAAACTATGGATAGCCTGGGGACCCCACTTACCGCTGATATCTAACTCTAGGTTGTAAGTGTCAGAATTAAATTGTAGGACTCCCAGTTTGTATCAGAACACAAGACATATGGGGGTTGTTGTTGTGTTAGGTGCCATTGAGTTGGGTCCAACTCACAGTGATCCTACGTACAACAGAACAAAACACTCCCTGACAGGCACACAATTATTTTTATGTTTAAACCCATTGGCACAGACACTGTGTCAATCCATCTAGTTGAGGGTCTTCCTTTTTTTCATTGCCTCATCACTCTCCCAAACATGATGTCCTTCTGCAGGCATTGATCTCTCCTATAATGTCCAAAATATGTAAGACACAATCTAGCCATACTTGTTTCCAAGGAGCACTCTTGTTGTACTTACTCTAGGATGGATCTGCTGGTTCTTTGGCAGTCCGTGGTATATTCAATATTCATCTCCAGGACCATAATTCAAAAGCATCAATACTTCTGTCTCCCTTATTCAATGTCCACCTTTCACAACCATATGATGTAAGTGAAAATATCATGGCATGAGTCAGGCGCACCTTTATCTTCAATGTGACATCTTTGCTTTTCAACACTTTACAGAGGTCTTTGCAACAGCTTTTCCCAAAGCAATGCATCTTTTGATCTTTTGACTGCTGAGTCTGTGGGTGCTGTTTATAGAACCAAATAAAGCAAAATCTTCGACAATCTCAATCTTTTCTCATTTATCATGAGGTTCCTTACTGACCCAGTTGTAAGGATTTTTGGTTTTTTTGTTACTGAGACACAATCCATACTGAAGGCAATGTTTCCTTATTCTATTCAAACAACTGCCTCCTGGTCCATGTGCAGATTCTTCATGAGTACAATTAGGTGCTCTGGTATTCCCATTCCCCTCTTTGCAGTGTTATCTAATGCCTTCAAGGCAGCTTCCACTTCATCCTTTAGTACCATTCGTTCCTGATCAGATGCAATCTGTTGAAATGACTGATCATCCACCAATTCTATTTGGTATAATAACTCTGTATATTCCTTCTCCTTTTGATGCTTCCTGTGTCATGTACTATTCTCCCAGTAGAATCCTTTACGATTGTCACTTGAGGATTGAATTTTTTCTTTAATTCTTTAATCTGGAGAAAAACAGTGTGGTTTTCCCTTTTGTTTTCTATCTCCAGCTCTTTGCACATGTCATTATAATAGATGTTGTCTTCTCAAGCTGCCCTTTGGAATCCTCTGTTTAGTTCTTTAACTTCATCCTGTGTTCCTTTTGCTTTAGCTGCTTGACATTCAAGAACATAGATAATAGTATTACAATTAGAGAAAATGGAATTTAAGTTTGAAATCAAACAAGATAAAGTTAAAATGTATACTTTATGGGTAAAATTAAACACAAACCAGGTTGCACCAAAAAAAACAGTAGCTAAATATGTGAACAAAAAATGAATAGAAATCCAAGGAAATTGTGTAAAAATGCAGTTGTAGAGAATATCACCAAGAGAAATCTTTTAGAATTAGCTGAAGCTATTGAACAAACAACTTAGTCTCTAACATCTTTTCCTTCTCCAGACTTCAGGCACTTGAAAGTTCCAGCCCTGGAGAAATTGAGCAATATAATCAATAACTTTTTAAAAATTATGTTTTTTTGAAAGAGTATTAATATGTAGCCCATGCTGCCCTTGAATGCTTAATCCTTCTGCCTTGGCCTCCAGAGTACTAGGATTACAGGTGTACACCACTGTGCCCAGCCCAATCAATAAATTTGATTTAATAGGTAATATATAGAAAATAACATTCCTCAAAAAAGAATATACAAAATTTTTATATACTATGAGGCATTTACAACAATTGATTATGCAGTTGATTCTAGAGAAAGTTATAGACTTGAAGAAAAAGAAAAAAGGAGAGAAGAGGAAGAAGGGATAGGGAAGAGAGTATGAGGAGACAGAGAGAGAAAAGCAGAGAGCCAAAAAGGAAGAAGAAAGAAAAAGAGTCTTTTTTTTTTTTTTTTTGGTGATACTGGGGTCTGAACCTAGGACCTTGTGCATATTTCTAAGAAGTACTCCATCTTCTCCAATTATAATCCCCAAGAATTAGAAACAAAAACATGAAATGATAAATTAAGAATAATCATCCCTTGACACCTGCAGTGGATCAGTTCCAGAACCCCCATAGATACAAAAATCCATGCACAATTACTTATATAATTGAATGTGGAAGCTATCAAATGATATCATTAATATCACAAGTAAATATCACAAGTGAAATTTTATGAAAGATCATTCAAATGTGACTACAACAGAATATAGACAGGGAACCACTGGAAAAACAATCCAGATTCACCAGAAGATGGGGAACCAGGGACATCATTGCTGATGTCAGATGGATATTAGTAGAAAGCAGAGAATACCAGAAAGGTGTATATCTATGTTTTATCAAGTATGCAAAGGCATTTGACTGTGTGGATCATAACAAATTATGGATAACACTGTGAAAAATGGGAATACCAGAGCACCTGATTATACTCATGAGGCATCTATGCATGGACCAGGAAGCATTCATTCAAACAGAATAAGGAAACACTGTTTGGTTTATAGTCGAGAAAGATGTATGTCGGGGTGGTATCCTTTTACCATACCTCTTCAATTTCAATGCTGAGCAAATAATCCAAGAAACTGGACTTTATGAAAAAGATGTGGCTTCAGGATTGGAGGAAGACTTATTAACAACCTGCATTATGCAGATTATACAACTCTGCTTCCTGAAACTGAAGAGAATTTGAAGCATTTACTGATGAGGATCAAAGAACATAGCCTTCAGTATGGATTGTACCTCAACATCAAGAATACAAAAATCCTTACAACTGGGTCAGTAAGCAACTTCATGATAAATGGAGAAAAGATTGAGGTTGTCCATGATTTTGCTTCACTTGATTCTACAGTCAACACCTGTGTAAGAATCAGTCAAGGAATCAAAAGATGCATGGCATTGGGAAAAGCTATAGCAAAATACCTCTTTAAAGTATTGAAAAGTAAAGATGTCACCTTGAAGAAAAGGTGCACCTGACTCATGCCAGGGTATTTTCAGTTGCATCATATGGTATTGAAAGCTGGACATTAAACAAGGAAGAGAGGAGGATTGATGCTTTTGAATTATGGTGCTGGAGATGATCATTGAATATACCATGGACTGCCAGAAGAACCAACAGATCTGTCCTAGAAGAAGTGTACCCAGAGTGCTCTTTGGAAGTAAGGATGGCTAGACTGTGTCTTGTGTATTTTGGACACGTTGTCAGGAGAGACCAATGCCTGGAGAAGGACATCATGTTTGAGAGAATGACAGGTCAGTGAAAAAAAGGAAGACCCTCAACTAGATAGACTGACACAGTGTTTGCAACAATGTGCTTAAACATAAATAAGATCATATGCCTGGTACAAATTGGGGAATGTTTTGTTTTGTTGTACATAGGGTCACTATGAGTCAGACCTAACTCTGCATCACCTAACAACAACAGAATGGCAGAATATTTGGATATAAGTTACACACCTCCAGCCAGGCACAGTATCACATGTCTCTAATTTGGAGGCTGAGACAGGAGGATTGCATTTTTGAGGCCAGAGGAAGCCTGCACAAGTTGGGGAAACCCTCTCTCAAAATAAAATTGAAAAATAGGCTGGGGGTGCAACTCAGTGGTAGAGCAATTGTAAAGTATGCATGAGACTAGGTGTTCAGCCCCTAGTACAAAAAAAAAAAGTTATACAACCTCTGGTATACTTTAAATCTTTCTAAGTTACTTATAATATCTAGTCTAATATAAATATTATGTAAATAGTTGTTATACTGTATTGTTTAGGGAATATTGTTGTTGTTGTTAGGTGCCATACAGTCGTATCCAACTCCTATCGACCCTTATAGGGTTTTCAATGGTGGATTGTTTCTGGATTGCCTCAGGAGTGGATTGCCACATCCTTCTCCCATGTTTGTGGTGCTGGGAATTGAAATGGGTACCTCAGAGACTGCAGAGTGGTGCTTTACCAACTGAGCTAAATCCCAGTCCTATTTCAGGAATAATAACCAGAAAAAGTCTGTTCATGTTCAGTATAGACACAATTTTTTCTCAAATAATTTAGATCCAAGTTTGGTTTTATCTGTGGATATGATACCTGCAGATAGACAAGACTGACTGCACCTGAAAATTAATAAACACATTTCACTATAATCCTTAGATCACAAAACATACCAAGGTTGGTGCAGTGGCACACACCTGTAACCTCAGCAACTGAGGAGGCTGAGGCAGAAGGATTATGAGTTTGAGCTCAGAGGCAGCCTGTGCAATTTAGCAAGATTCTGTCTCAAAATAAAAAAATTTAAAAAGGGGTTGAGGTGTAGCTGAGTGGCAGAACACTTGCCTAGTATACATTAGGCCCTGGGTTTGAAACCCTAGTATTGAAAAAGAAAAATCAAACTTGAAATTATAAGATTCTAGAAAGTGATGAAAAGAAGAACCATTTTCTACCAAAATCTGTGGTATACAGCAAAATTTGTACTCAACAGAACACTCATTGCATTAAATATCTATCACCTTTTTTTTAAAAAAAAAGAAGGTTAAAAATGAAAGAATTTAGTGTTCATCTTAAGAAGTTATAAATGAACAACAAAGTAAAGCAAAATAAAAAAATGAACTAAGGTGAAAGTTGAGATATGAAGTAGGAAAAAAAACATTGAAAGGATACATAAAAGCAAGCTTCATTAAGGAAAGAAGAGAAACAACAAAAACACATCAAGCTAGGAATAAGAAAGTAGGCACAGCCACAGATACAGAGAAGACAGTAAGAATTATATGGCATTACTGTGTAGCTTATGGATGCTTTTTATGAATGTATTAACTCCCAAACCCTTGACCTGAAAAGAAGTAGAAAGTTAGAATAAATAAGAACAGACCACAGGACAAAGGATTAAATAAGAAAAAGAAAAAGAAATAAAAAGCAAGTCCAAATGGCTGGTAAAAATATAAATAGTTGCTTTGCTTCACTAGTAGTCAAGGATGCAGATATAAGTAACAATCTATACTTCTCACTCATACTGCCAAAAATTAGAATGACAATGTGTACTGTAGACAGTGACATAGAGACAGGTTACTTTCCTACATTTTTGTTAGAAATGAAGTATTGCAACCTTTTATGAAAACCATCTGACAATAGTAATTAAAATTTAAAACACACATACCCTTCGACCACATCTTCCCAATCCTGAGAATGTGTCATATAGATACAAAAGCACAAGTATGTAAATGGCATGTTTATACGTATGAATGCACAGTGAATTTTCATTAATGAATACTGGACTGACCATACCATTTGTTTACAGCACAATCTATTCTATTTGAGTTAGTGAAACTTCTGGTTGGTTGTTGTTGTTAGGTGCTGTCGAGTTGGTATCTGACTCATAGTGACCCTCATAGGGTTTTCGATGGCTGACAGTTTCTGGATTGCCTTGGGAGTGGATTGCCAGGTCCTTCTCCCATTTTTGTGGTGCTGAGAATTGAACTCAGGACCTCAGAGACTGCAGTGTAGCACTCTACCAACTGAGCTAAATCCCAGCCCTCTGGTTGGTTGGGTTCCATGTAATAATGATTGCTGTTATTTTTCATATCACTCCAGTATGTAATAGATATATGTACAAATGCATGTATATACATGTGTATGGTTTCAGGTGGCAACAAACTGAGTTTGAATGCTCATTAACAAAGCAAGAATAGTCAAATAAATGATATATCTATATTGATAACATTTTGTAGCCACTTGGAAGCTACATTGTTTCTAGTAAAAACAAGATAAGGAGAGTTGTAGCAGAACTGCTGTTGCCAAAGTGGTGTTCTTTCTTCCCCTCCATAATGTAACAGAGCACTGATTTGTACTGATGTGTGTATATGTGTTGGAAATGTATCCAGTTAAACAATGACATAATTCCAGCTATGTTTTCAGTTTGAAGTGGCCATATCCCTAAATTATGGCTATTAATAATGTAGGTGAAAGTTGTTGAATGGGTTTTATGAGAAATTGCTCCAAAAATTATAGTGTATTGTGCTTCTGGCCATAGGGAGTAACTAAGTCCAGGATTATGCTCCTACAATAGACAATCAGAAAACTGGACAACATATAGGAAAGTTTCCAGACATTAGACAAAAAGAAGCTCAGGAACTGATCCCTGAGAGAAAATAAATAAACAAGATGAGCCTCACCAGACTCAGGCTTTCTGTTTGTAGACAATTTATGGACTGTGGCAGAAGGACAGAACCCAAACAAAGCACAGCACATTATTCAGTTAAAGAAAAGAGACCAAGTTCAAGGACACTTGAGTTTTGGCATAGAATTTTGAGAGGAAAGAGACATACAGAAGAAGACTTTACAGATTATGTGTAGTTGTCTTCATGAACCAATAATGGAAAGAAAATCTGTGAATGATGTAGTAAGGTAAACCTCCACGAGCTGGGCAAGAACAGCTTCCAAGGAAAGAACGATTGCTATGATGAAGACAGAATTCCTCGAGATCACACTGGGCTAGAGAGCATTACAGATCTTGTTAGCCAGAGTGGAAAGATGGGGAAGCTACCTCGAGTACACAAAACGTACACTTGACATCCTAGAAAGGCCATGCCTTGGAATGCAGTCCAACTTAGCCCTAGAATGAAGACTGCTAAAGATGTACCCTAAAAGAACTTAAAAACAGGCCTCAAAAGAATCAAGCTAAACAAATAACTGCTGGTGAAAACATAGTCCAACAATTTTTTTTAAAGTGCAAAATACAAAATCCAGCAGCTAACAAGGTACAATTCACAACGTTCAACTTCTAGTAAAAATATTATGCATAGGGCAAGAAAGAATGATCCCCAAACCAGCAGAAAGATCTGACAATAGGAACAGACTTAGAAATGAAAGAGAAGATGGAATTAGCAGACAAGGATGTTAAAACATGCGCAAATATGCTCCTATGTTTAAAAATGTAAAGAAACAATATGACAAGTAGAAAACAGGAGATATAAATATGAACAAAGTAGAAGTCCTAGTGGTGACAAGTAAATATTATAAATGAATATTTTACTGTATATGACTAAGAGCAGGTCAGAAGAAAATATTATTAAGCTTAAAGAGATAGTAATAGAATTTATCCAACGTGCATCTAGAAAAAAGAATACATAAAAGTTCCAGCGACTTGTGGGACTATTAAAGTAACATAGTATAGGCATAATAGATGTCTTAGAAAGATATAAGAGCAATTAGGGCAGAAAAATACTTGAGGAAATAATAGCTCAACATTTTAAAAATTTTATGAAAGACATAAACACAGGGTGCCTACAGCCGTAATACTGTGGCGTCCAATACTGTCAGATCTCAGAACTAAGTAGGGTCAGGCCCGGTTAGTACTTGGATGGGAGACCGTTGGGGAACACCAGATGCTGTAGGCTTGGGAGAAGGACCTGGTAACCTGCTCCCCCCAAAAATCAGCCATTGAAAACACTGTGAATAGCATAGAAACACTAAAAATACTATTTCACCTGTAGTATCTAGGGTCACCATGAGTTGAACACCAACTCAATACCACCTAACAACAACAATAAACACAGGATAAAGAATCTCAGGGTGTGGGGATGTGGCTCAGTGGTAGAGTGCTTGTATCATATGTGTGAAGCCCTAGGTTCAATCCCCAGCATCCCCTTCCCCCGCCCACATACATACTCATGAAATAAGTGTACATGCCAGTCATGGTGGTGCATATCTGTAATCCCAGCACTTGGGAGGCTGAGATAGAAGGATCATGAATTCAAGGCCACCTGTGCTATCTAGTTAGACCTTATTTCAAACAAACAAATAAACAAAAAACCTACCAAACCTCAGTCAACCTCAAAAAAGGTAAGCACCCCAAAACCACTTGAAGACATAGCTCAGTTAAGGTATGAAAAAATGAGAAACCTTACCAACTTGAAGAAGATACTATATATATGAACAACTCAAAAAAGACACTGTACACACATATAGAAAAAAAAAAGAAATAGAAGAATAACTACAAACTTCTCATCAGAAATTATATGAGTTCAAAGACAATATAGCAACTTTCAATTGTGAAAAAGGGAAAATAATGCTCTGTATCCCTAGAATTTTCAACCCACTGAAATTACCCTTTAAAAATAAAAGCTAAATAAAAAGATTTTTTTCATATAAACAAAAGGTGACATAATTCATCAGGAACAGATCCTGCACTATGAGAAATATTACATGAAATTCTCTAGGCAAAAGAAGAATGATGTCACTTGTATCTACACAAGATGATTAAGAATGATGGAAATAGCATTTATGTAGGTACATAAAAATTCTTTTCCCCTAATTATTAAGGTCTTTAATGGACAGTTGACTACTAAGATTAATATAATAACTTAGTGTATGGCTCACAACGGGTAGAAGTAAAATGTATGACAACAACAGCACAAAAGACAGGAGAAGGAAATGGAAATATGACTGTAAGCTTTCCAATTATATGTGAAGTATTCTAACATCATTTAATGGCAGAATGTAATAAGTCAAAGATGCATATTTTAAACTATAGAGCAATTCTAGCAAATGATAATATGGGTGCCACATATATAATTTGATATTTTCTAATAGCCACAATAAAATCTAACAGAAAACATAAAAATTAATTTTAATCATTAATTTACCCAACATATCCGAAGTATTATTTCAATATGTAATCAACAGAAAAATATTAATAGGCTATCTTTCTTTTTTCACACTAAGACTTTGAAATCTGGTATGTATTTTATACTTTTAACTCATCTCAATTTAAATAATAAATTTTCCTTGGAAATACATAACCTATATACGGATTTAATAGAATTTATAGCTGAAAAGGATTCTTATACCCAAATTTGCGATAAACATACTTAAAATTTTCTAGTAGCTGAGACAAGTGTTAGTTTTTATAATTTAAATTAATTGAAATTAAACACATTGGATTTGCAGTTTCAATTCTAACATGTAAAGAGCTCAGAATTATTACTACCATCCTTACAATAAGATAAAATTTACAAACCTCTAAAAATAATTTCTTCTTTTGGACCTATCAGAGAAATGAAGTTGCAGGGTAAAAGTACTACTACAGTGAAATTTAGAGAGAGGCAAATACAGAAAATCACAGCGAACCTGGAGAAGTTGCTTCTGCAGCCATTAACTAGTAGAAACTTTAAAATAGTAATTTTGATGAGTTGCTGGAGGCTAAGTGTGATCTAAGGGGAGTAAAAAACTACTGAGACCACAGTCTTAGAGGGTCCCCACATTTCCACGGGTTTCTACCTCCAGAGACCCAATTGGATTTTCATGGTGAAAAGCCAAGAAAAAATATTTCCTCTTGAATCTGGCAGGTTGAGCGGAAAAGTAACCATTTTGGAATACGCCATGAGCATTCTCAATAGTGAAGACTTACTTCCAAGGGCAAAGACTTTGCCAGAAACTTATCCCTACCAAAATGGACATTTAACCAACTTCTGTTGACTCTAGTCTTCCTGTCTCACGTTTGAGGAAGCTCAAAAACATTTGTTGAGGTCACAGCCTAGAGACACAAGCCCATTAAAAGATTGAGACTCATGCACAAGATCACACATGCTTCTCCTCTCTCGAATCCTATTACCACATCAGTAGGGCTTCAATGCAATAATAGCAGATTACAGCTGCAAGAGCCACAAGGAATAGCCAGCATTGAAGGAGGAGACAAAAGCAAGGATTTGAAGTCTTTGGCACCTACACCAAGCATCAGCCCCCAAATCCTACCGAGATTAGAATAAAACCTCAAACTAAAGGCTTTTTACCTCAATTCTGATAACTTAATACATTGTGTCTGCTTTCAACAAAACAAAAAATTATAAGGCACACTAAAAGAAAAGAAAAAATTTTAAAACAGTCTGAAGAGAAACCATACTCAAATATGACAGATTTTGGAATTATCAAAGAGCAAGTTTAAATTAACTATGATTAATAGCAGAGCTTCACACTTGTGAAAATTTGGGTTCAGGTTTGGGTGCAGGTTTCATATGTTAATATTTAGTGGGTTCTGATTCAGTTCATTGGGGTTTGAATCCTATGTGCAGATACCAGGACTTTAAAACTGAACCTGAACCCAGAACTTATTTGGGTTCAAGCATTTAAAAATTTTTTCTAAACCCAAATCTGAATCTGAACTCAGTGAAATATTGGGTTTGGGTTCAGATTTTAATGTTGTTATTTTTATCATTAGCTGTTGAAGAAAAAATTGAAAAAAATATTCATCTAGCTACACACAGGATTGAAATTTTACACTTGAACCTGAACCAAAACCAAATCTTCTAAATTTTAACATGTGGAATCCACACCTATAAACATATTCTATACTTTTAAAGTAAATAATAAAAGCTACTAGCAAAGTGTTTCTCAACAGTATTTTTCCCCCAATCTATTATCAGCTTCTTTTTTCAAAAAATAGGATGGATAAGGTGCCACATATCTTGCCTACTTAAGTGGCCCGCAAACAAAAATATTTTCAATGCTATTGTTATGCAGAGAATCAGAAAATAGGTTATCCTAAATCAGAATCCTTATTTCTAGGAATTTTTCACCTCCCACTACCCACACCTCTGGTTGTATCTGTGAGGGCATTTCCAGAGAGGACTAACTAAAGAAGGAAGACATCCCCTGACTGTGAGCAGCACCATTTAATAGGCTGGAGACCCCCAGGGAATAAAAGGGGAGGAGGAGGAAGCCTGCTGGTGCAGGGATTCTTTCTTTGCTTCCTGGCTGCCATAACGTAAGCTGCTCTACTCTGTGTTCCCTGCCAGGATGGACTGAAACCTCTGAAAACATGAGCCAAAAGAAATACTTTTTCTGTTAAATCATTCTTCTCAGGTATTTGTCACAACAATGGAAGGCCTGACTACCACAATTGCAATGATTAAAGAACAGAGAAAGGAGGAAAAAATAGGGAGAATGGGGGAGGGAGGAGGGAGGGAGAGAGAGAGTACGAATGAATTGATAAAGCAGAGGTCCTGAGAGAGATGGGAAGTAGTGAGATTTATAAGATTTATAGTATACAAAAACTGGTCAGCCTTAGCAAGAACCTCTCTTCCTTTAACATGTTGATATAGCCAAGTAGGTGACTGGTAGGGATAGGAAGTTGAGGGAATCCCTCAAAATAGACTCTAGTTTCTTTCTGAGGTAAGAGGCAAGGTTTAGAAAGGCTAAATAATTACCACTGGATCATGTTGCTAGTGAAGGATCAAGCCAAGATTTAAATAACCTCTCCCTACCCAGTGATACACTATAGGAGATTCATCTGAATTGCCTAAGGATTTACTTAAGATAATTATGTGGTTTTATGCTCTAATGTGTAAATAACTTGGAAGTTGTCACCCTGTCCTCAACAAGATGAAAGCTGCATTAACTGAATATTATTGTCTTAGATTCATCACAGAACTTAAGCTACAGGGCAAACCACCACTCCAGACACCATAGAGACAGGCAAATACTATGTTACCTCAGCACTCAAACTGCTCTGTGCTCGAACATTTTGGTCCCTGACCAATATATTCAAGAGAATCCTGGTTTGGTGCTCGGCCACTTACTCAACACTTGACCACCAAGCTAAAACCTGTATGAGATGCTATGTTTACTTGTGACCCTTCTGGGTACAACAAAGGGGAAAGCATCATTTTGCACATTGTCTTCAAGTAGTAAAGACCTGTCCTCCATACATGCACTCATATACTATATAGTCATTATGGCACCCTAGAAACTTTCTAGCACTAATAGAGAAGGAAAGAGGAAGACAGTAAGAACAATTGAATTTAAAAAGGAATGTATTGCTAAGTATGTGAGTGGCATACATGTATCTGAATTAGATGTTTAGTATGGTGCTGGAATGAATAAATACATTTACATTATTTCTTATGGGAAGAAAAGTGTTTTGCACTTGAACCCATTAACAATTGACCAGCCTTCCAGAATGAATTGGGGTGGAGTGCCAAGGTACCACTGTATGTAGAACCACAATTTACCAGGAGCAGAAACTCCTGAAACAAGCAACTGGTAGGAACACTTATATAGTAACTGACAAATAGCTAGAGGCTGATTTCAGATGAGATTGGGAGTTAAAAACTCAGGGTGACTCAGTCTTACAGGAGCATCTACTCTTTCATAATTTTACCTCCAACAGGCCCACTAGATTCCTCTCTCTCTCTCTCTCTCTCTCTCTCTCACATACACACACACACACACACACACACACACACACACACACACACACACAAAGGGGGGGGAGAAAAAAATCTTATGCTTTGGGTGTGGGGGGAATAATCTTTTTGAAATAATCTCATAGTGTTGTATTCTCCATAACAAAGCCAAACCCATAAGAAAAACTACTTTATCAGAGAGTTACCTGATTAAAAATAAGGACAAATAGATACCTCGAATTCCCTCTAGCCATCCGCCTCATGTTAGGAAAACCTTTTTGGGAGTTACAGCCCAGGGACTCTAGTTCACAAAAACAAAACAAACCAAACAAATGAAAGTGTAAATTTGCATAGATGATTATGGAGTGCTTCCCCTCATTCCATTACAACAGGGATCAAGTATAATAAAAGTGGATTATAACAGAGAATTGTAAGACACAGATTCTAATTAAGAAGTCATTTCCAAGGAATCCCAAAGACATAAAGGGAGAGAAAAACAAGAACACTAAAGGAAATTTAAGGGCATGACACCTACAGAAAACACTAAACAGCATAACTCCTACTCAGAAAAACAAAGCATCAGGTTAAAATCCTATTCATCTCAGTTCCTACTAAGTATTTCACATCTGAGTTTCAACAGCAAAGTTATATCATGCTAAAAGTCAGGAATAAAACACAGACTGTAAGGACAATGTAAGCATTAGAATCAGACTCATATGACACAGATTTAGTTTTATTATACTAAGAATTTAATAACTATAATTAACATGCTATAGGCACTAATGAAAAAAGTGGACATGTAAGAATAGATGAGGGAAACAAAGGATCAAAATACTAGAAATCAAAAAGCTGTGTAACATGCCTGTAATCCCAGCATTTGAGAGGCTGAGGCAGGAGAATCATGAGTTTGAGGCCATCTTTGGCTACATAGCAAGATCCTGCCTCAAAACGAAAACAAACAAACAAGCAAAAACTTTGTAACATAAATAAAGACTATCTCTGAGGGGCTAAATAGACTGAACATAATCAGGTAACTCTCTGATAAAGTAGTTTTTCTTGTGGGTTTGGCTTTGTTATGGAGAATACAACACTATGGGATTATTTCAATCAGTGAACTTGAAGACAGGACAACACCCGAGGTCCGTCTGGCTCCTTGGGTCCTTTTCTGTCGGTTTCTATGGTCGCTCGTCTGACCCCCAACAGTCAATATGGTGACTGTTGATCGAGAGCATGGATGCTTTCCGTGAAGCGTTAGCTGCTGCTGGAGATAAACTTGTAGTAGTAGACTTCTCAGCCATGTGGTGTGGGCCTTGTAAAATGATCAAGCCTTACTTTCACGCCCTCTCTGAAAAGTATGCTGAAGTGGTGTTCCTTAAAGTAGATGTGGATGATTGTCAGGATGTTGCTGCAGAGTGTGAAGTCAAATGCATGCCAACCTTCCAGTTTTTTAAAAAGGGTGAGAAGGTGAATGAATTTCCTGGAACCAATAAGGAAAAGCTTGAAGCCACCATTAGTGAATTTGTCTAATCATGTTTTCTGAAAAAACATAAGCAACCATCAGCTGTTTAAAACTTGTAATTTTTTTTTAATTTACAAAAAGTACAAAGTGTGGAGCTTATATGTCCAACTGCCATCTGATTATAAATGACAATAAAATATTAATTCTACCCTTCAAAAAAAAAAAAAAAAAAAAAAAAAAAAAAAAAAAAAAAAAAAAAAAAAAAAAAGACAGGACAACAAAAACTTCCCAAATAGAAATGCAAACAAAATAGAATGAAAAAAAATCACAATAGAGCATCTAAGAACTGTGAAACAATTTTAAAAAGTGTACATGCATAATTGGAATACTACAAAGAGAAGAAAGAGAAAGGAGCAGAAGATAAATTTGAAATATAAATGGCCAAGAATTTTCTAAAATGCTGACACCAAACCTTAGATGTAATATGTTCAGAGAATATGAGATGGGGGTAGTATGCTTGCCTTGCATGCTCAGGGCCCTAGATGGAATCCCTAGCACTATCAAAACAAATAAACAAATAAAATCTTATACCTAGATATATTATATTCAAACTTCAGAAAATAAAAGACAAAGAAAGAAACCTTCAAAAAAAAGCCAGGGGCAAACAAACAACCCTCCCCCCAAAAAAAACACCTTACCTATAGAGATGTAAGGAAAAGATATCTACAAGGAAAACTTCAAAACATTAAAGAAAAAAATCACAGAGGATATGACAAGAAGGAAGGACCTCCCCTGCTCATGGATTGGGAGAATCGATATTGTAAAATTGGCTATACTACCAAAAGCAATTTACATATTTACTGTAATCCCCATTAAAATCCCAATGACAGACTTTGCAGAAATGGAAAAAATAATCCAAAAATTCATATGGAAACACAAAAGACCACATATAGCCAAAACAATTTTTTTTTTTTTTTTTTTTTTTTTTTTGCGGTACTGGGAATTGAACCCAGGGCCTCGCACTTGCATGCTTTGCAAGGGCTGGACCACTGAGCTGCACCCCAACCCCTTTTTTTTACTTTTTGAGACAGCGTCTTTCTAAATTACACAGACTGCCTCTGGTCTCGAACTTGTGATCCTCCTGCCTCTGCCTCCCAAGCCACTGGGATTACAGGAGTGTGCCATTGTGCCAGGCTAGCCAAAACAATCTTAAGATGCAAAACTACTGTAGGCAGTATCACAATACTTGACTTTAAACTATACTACAGGGCTATATAGGAGAAGGATGTGGCAATCTACTCCCAAAGCAATCCTGAAACAATCAGCCATTGGGAATCCTATGAGGGTCACTATGAGTCAGATATGACTTGACAGTACCTAGTCAGATGTGACTCAACAGCACTTAACAACAACAACAACAAAAACAAACAAACAACAACAACAACAACAAAAAAAACCAGTGCTATAGTAGCAAAAGCAGCTTGGAACTGGCACAAAAACAGGCTTGAAGACCACTAGAACAGAATTAAATATCCAGACATACACCCACACAACTACAGCCATCTCATCTTTGACAAAGAGGCTAAGAATACAAATTGAAGAAAAGACAGCCTCTTGAACAAATGGTGTTGGGAAAATTTGATATCCATCAGCAGAAAATTGAAATCTCTCAGTTTGCATGAGTTGTTGTTGTTAGGTGCCGTCGAGTCGAGTCCGACTCATAGCAACCCTATGTACAGCAGATCAAAACACTTGCTGATTCTGTGCCAGGCAAACCATCTTATTTATGTTTAAGCCCATTGTTGCAGACACTGTGTTAATCCATCTGGTGGAGGGTTTTCCTCTTTTCCGTTGACCTGCCACTCTTCCAAACATGATGTCCTTCTCCAGGGATTGTTCTCTCCTGCCTACATGTCCGAAATATGTAAGACGCAGTTTGGCCATTTTTGCTTCCAAGGAGCACTCTGGTTGCACTTCTTGTAGGACAGATCTGTTGGTTCTTTTGGCAGTCCATGGTATATTCAATAGATGTCTCCAGCACCACAATTCAAAAGCATCAATTCTTTTTCTGTCTCTCTTGTTCAATGTCCAGCTTTCACAACCATATGATGCCACTGAAAATACCATGGCATGAGTCAGACGCACCTTCATCTTCAATGTGACATCTTTGCTTTTCAAT
>VMDO01028963.1:0-23249 GCA_007922755.1 Pedetes capensis
AAATTTTGAAAGTGCATATGTATCTTGCAATATAATATGATACAAGACATGCAAGTGATTTCCTTTCCTTGATATGCTTGTATGACTTTTGTACTTTTAATTTTATTCATTTTTGCCAAATATTTATTATTCCTTTCTGTTATTTCTGATTGTTATGATTTTTATTTCCTACTTTTCCTTATTTTAGAAGTATAAGATTATATGATTTCAGGCTTTTTCTCCTAACAAAACATTGAAATACCATAAATTTCTCCTTCAGTGTATTTTAACTTTATCCTACAAATTTTAGCATGTTTATTTTAATTTATATTCTGTTCAAAATAGTTTTGATGTATTTTAATATCTTTGAGCAATAGATTACCTGGAAACATATTGCTTAATTTTCCAATATTTGGGGATTTTCAAGATCTCTTTCTGTTGGTTATTGAATTAGTTATGTTATAGAGAGATAATGTAATTGGTAAACTTAAATTTTTTAAAAATATATCTGGATTTGTTATATCTCATAATATGATTTAACTTGGTTAAACTTCCATGTACTATAGTAAAAAATTATATTCTTCTTCTGTTGACTGAAATGTCCTATAAATATCTATTATGTCAACTTGTTCTACTGATTACTGAGAGAGAAGTATTGAATTCATCACATTTATGTGAATTTGTCCATCTTTTCAGTTCTGTAAGCTTTAATTCATCTATGTTAAAGTTGTATTTTTAAATGAACATGTGGTGGGATTCTTTTTTTCTTCTTTGTGAATTAATCCCTTTGTTATTATGTAATTTTCCTTTTAATCTATTGTAATATTTGTTCTGAAATCTATTTTGACTGATATTAATTGTTGTTGTTGTTAGGTGCCGTCGAGTCGGTATCCGACTCATAGTGACCCTCTGTACAACAGGGAAGCACTATTGTCAGTGCTTCTTTGCTGTTCATAGGGTTTTCAATGGCAGATTGATTTTTGGGAGGGGGTTGCCATGTCCTTCTCCCAAGCCTACAACTTCTGGTGTTCCCAGGTGAACTCCCATTCAGATACCAAACAGGCCAGACCCTGCTTAGCTTCCGAAATCTGACGGGATTGGATGCCACAGGGCTACAGCTGCAGGCCTGATATTAATAGTTATTTCAATTTCCTTTAATTACTTATTATATTTTACTTCATCATTTTATCTTTAATTTATCTGTGTCACTATATTTAAAATTAGTTTATTACAGATAATGTGTCTTTGAGTCATTTTTTTCTTTTCTCTCATTTAATGTTGTTGTTAGGTGTCAATCAGATGAGTCAGACTCATAATGACCCTATATATAACAGAAAGAAACACTCTCCAACACTGTCCCATGCCTGCTCTATGTCAGTGCCTCTCTGGTATTCATAGAGTTTTCAATGGCTGATTGTTTCAGGATTGCTTTGGGAGTAGATTGCCATGTCCTTCTCCAGTTTCTGCAGTACTGGGGATTGAACCCAGGGCCTCAGATAACACAGAGCAGCATACTACCAACGAGCTAAACACTAGCTGCCCCCCCTCATTTAATACCATCTTTTAATTGAACTCTTAGACAGTTTTGTTAAGCATGATATTGTAATTGTATTAAATCTTACCATTTTGCTCTATATTTGTTCAGACTGTTTTTGGAGGTTTCTTCCCCTTTTGTTTACTATATTTGCATTTAATGAGTATTTCCTTTGATTTCATGCTATGTCCACATTCGCTTTTATTTATTTATCTTTAAACATAGTACTTTAGTTGTTGGTTTGTTTCATTTTCTATTTTTCCCTCTTTATATTTTATTTGGAGTAATTTCTACTGAACTATCTTCAAACTACTAATTTTTAGCCAGGCACAGTGGCTCATAGCTGTAATCCCAGTAACTCAGGAGGCCAAGGCATGAGGATCACAAGTTTGAGACCAGAGGCAACTTGGGTAACTTAGTGAGACCTTGTTTCAAAATAAAAAGTAAAAATGAGTGGAGGGTGCAGTTCAGAGGTAGAGTGCTTGCAAAGAATTCACAAGGTCCTGGGTTCAACCCCAAGAACCACAGACACACACACACACACACACACACACACACACACACACACACACACACACAGAAAGATAGTAATAATAATTGTTTTCTAACCCATATGGAATCCACTGAAGGATTCATCAGAGGCTTTCTTCAATTCCTTTGTTATTGTTGTTGTTGTTGTTGTTGTTAGGTATCATCAAGTTGATATCCAACTCATAGCTACCCAACATAGAATAGGTGAAACACTATTAGTGCTTCTCTGCTATTCATAGGTTTTCAATGGCGGATTGATTGGGAGTGGGTTGCCAGGTCTGTCTCCCAAGCCTACAGCACCTGGTGTTCGCAGACAGTCTCCCATCCAAGTTCTAACCTGGCCCGACCCTGCTTAGCTCCGGAGATCTGACAGGATTGGATGCCACAGGGCTACAGCTGCAGGCATCTTGTTATTGTTAGGTGCCATCAAATTGGGTCTGACTCACAGTATCCCTCATAGGGTTTTCAATTGCTGATTTTTTTTCCAGGATTGCTTCTAGAGTGGATTGCCCCACATCCTTCTCCCATTTCTTTTTCTTTTCTTTCCCTACCTTCCTTCCTTCCTTCCTTCCTTCCTTCCTTCCTTCCTTCCTTTCTTTCTCTTTCTTTCTTTCTTTCTTTCTTTCTTTCTTTCTTTCTTTCTTTTTTTGTGGTACTGGGGGTTGAACCCAGGGCTTCACACCTGCATGCTTTGCAAGTGCTGGCCCACTGAGCTGTGCCCCCACCCCAATTTTTTTTTACTTTTTGAGACAGGGTCTCACTAAGTTACGCAGACTGCCTCTGGTCTCAAACTTGCAATCCTCCTGCCTCTACCTCCTGAGCCGCTGGGATTACAGGCGTGCACCACCATGCCCAGACCCATCCTTCTCCCATTTCTGTGGTGCTGGAGATAGAACCCCAGGACCTGAGAGATTGAGGAGCAACACGTATTTCTAGTGTATCCTTTGGAATACTTATATAATAGAAGACCCAGATATACCTCAACACACCTATAGCCACCTTATTTTTGACAAAGGAGCAAAGCAAGTAAACTGGAAAAAGGACAGCCTCTTCGACAAATGGTGCTGGGAAACATGGTCATCCACATGCAGAAAAATGAAAGTGGATCCTCATCTCTCAATATACACAAGAGTTAACTCAAAATGGATAAAAGATCTCAACATAAAACCAGAAACTTTAAAACTCATAGAAGGCAAGATAGGCAATACACTCCATCATATAGGCATTTTCATATATTTTCTTTGATGAAAGCTTTTATTTTTTAATATATGTTCTTTATTCTATCACCTATAGATTTTTCCATGTTACAGTTATTTACATTTCCTATCCAATAGTTTAAACATGTGGGTCATCAGTGTATCTGCCTCTGTTTATTTCATTGCTTTGAGAGTGTGTCCTGTGTGACTGATAATTTCTATGGATTGTCAGACATAGTGCACAGAAGAGTAGAAGGTAGGATAAATCATACTATTGTATCCTTGCCTATAAATAGTATTTGTCTATGTCCTGTCGTTAATACAGGGTTTTGAAGATAATCAAGGTTTGGGGTTTGTTTTTGCAATAGTTAAGAGTAGTTTTTGATGGGCTTTAAATATCTGTTTTATCTGGTGTTTATGTTGGGGGTTGGATTGCAAGAGAACTTTTTTTCAGTGTTCTTGTACTAACTTCAGTTTTAAACTTACTTTCTATAAAAGTACCACATGGGGGTCTTTATCCATGCTTTTGGCCTCTTCCCCAGGGGCCAACTGCTGTTGTTTATTGTTTAATGCTTTCTACTTTTGTGGTGGATAGGGCTGTCCTGCCTAAGCCTGAGCCTCTACAGCACCTGCCCCCCTCCATCATGAAGTTGGGGCTTTTTCAGTGTCTCTTTCCTTGCCCTAAATGCAAAAGGTCTCTAGCAATACCTAGAACATTTCCTGATTCCCCATTAAGGCTATAATTTCTCTCACTTTTTATCCTCCTCATAAGTAATCAGATTTTTCATTTCTGCCTTTGGGCTTGACAAATTTACTATAAAAGCTTAAGATTTTTCTCTTTATTTAATAAATCCAAGGTAGGCTTACAAATCTTGTCCATGAACTCCAGGCCCAACACTATGTCCTGGCCTTCCCCTACTCTTACTACTGACAGCATAGTGAGGTCTCTGGAAAAGAACCAGGAAATTTACTCCCATTCCCCTTTAAAAGGTGGATCTTATAGTTTCTCCATTCTTGTGCTCATATACACTGAGGCTTTAAAATTCCATTAAAAATTTTAGCTGAATTATCTGCCCATGTGAATAGTGGTCCCATTTTCTTCCTGAGCTATGCCATACATAATTCCATGCTTGCATTTCATCCTTCTTAAGGATGCCTATCTTTCATTAGACTGTAAACTAGTCAGCCTTTTTGCCATATCATCTCTGAAAGCTTCAAGAGCAGAAACAATTTTGTAGATAATCTAGCTTTTTATTACTATTACTGTATTACTCTTTCTATTTTCCAGCAGGATACAAAAATCCAGAAGTAATTCATCAGCTTTATGTAACTGCTTAACTGGTAAACTCTTTTAAAAACATATGTGATTTTAAACAAATTTGCATTGTAGAAAATATAAAGACTGTAAATGAACTGATTTCCAATAAAAAAATCAACAACTCTCTTTTATGTAGAAAAAAGAGAAGACTAAATAAATTATAGGATGGTCTTAGAAGTATATATTTTATTTATGAAAATTGAGGAAGCATTTTAATTATATTAAATGCTAAGAATGTCATTATGAATAGGTGAAATACTTTCTTAGCAATTGTGAATAAATGAAAGCATAAAGTTTACAATGTCTTCCATAATATAGTTGCAATTAAGTAGCCATACCCACATTGTGTGGCTGGGGTTTAGCTCAGAGGGTAGAATGATTGCTCTGCACTCTCTGAGGCCCTGGGTTTAATCCCTAGCGCCTACAAAAGTAGAAGAAGGACATGGTTTCCCACTCCCTAAACAATCCTGAAATTATCATCCATTGAAAACCCTATGAATAGCACAGAAGCAGTGACATAGTGCTAGGCGTTGCAGAGGGTCAAGGGAGTATTTTATTCTGTGTACGTAGGGGTGCTATGATTTGGACCCAATTTGATGGCACCTCACAACAACTGCTCACATTGTGGCTGACAGTGTCTGTTTCAGAAGTAATATCCTGGGACAGATAAGTACAACTAGATCTAGTGTCAAATAATTTAACAACAAGTTAACCATTTTTGGTCATATTAGAGAAGCATACGGAAAGAAGTGATATCTTATTTTGGCTAAATTATGTCTTTGTCTATAACTTCTTCCATCATTCAACTCAAAATCAAAGAGAGAGAGAGTGCAATTCAATAATAATGATTTTACCACTTAAATTTTTTTAAACTAAATTTTAATCAATTGATAAGTAGCTAAGGCACTGGTTTACCTGATATAGATCATGTTTTTTCCTCACTTAAACGATATTTTACATCAAAAATTACACCTAAGAGTTGTTTGTTGTTAGGTGCTGTGGAGTTGGTATCCCACTCACAGCGACACTCATAGGGTTTTCAATGGCTGACTGTTTCCGGCTTGCCTTGGGAGTGGATTGCCAGGCCCTTCTCCCATTTTTGCGGTGCTGGGAATTGAACTTGGGACCTCAGAGACTGCAGCACAGCGCTCTACCAGCTGAGCTAAATCCCATACCTAAGAGTACATAAGCTAAATTCAATGTCATTCACTTCTTGAATATTTTAATATGTAATATATGTCATGAAATGTGATGGGCACATTTAGAAAGACTAAATGATTACCAAGCTATGACAATAGAGATGACTATGATGATGACAACAAGCTTGTACAACATTTATTTTGCTCTAGATACTATTAACTCAAAACAACAATATGTGCATGATGTGTCTTGAGGTAGCACGGGGGCACATTGTTGAGAAATACTAGATACAGTTGGGACAATATCTTATTCATCCTTTTATTCCTACTGCCTAGAAAAATCTTTACTAATATTCAGGCCTCAATAAATAAATATTTTTGAAAATTGGAATTTAATTGTCTCAAAAAGCTTACAGTTTTATGTTGGTAATTGAATGAATGATTTATTTTCTGTTGGAAATCAATATAATTTGTGAATGAAGCACTAATAATCATATAATAGACTTTTATGGTTAAACTCTAGTGTGAGTAATTTATTCAAATATTTTGAACTACAAATATTGACAAGGAAGAACCCTATAATATTATTACATAATTTAGTATGTGGCTTTATAAACAATTATATAAAGTTACCTATTTATAAAGCTATATAATATGTTAATAATTGATAAATGTGATGGTTTAAGAGTAAATATCTTCCTTTCAATTGCTGTAATTTATTTTGTAATGATGAGTGCTTTAAGAGTGTTTGAGAAGTATTTTCTGGATCCAATAATGAGTTTCGATAATTATTTTTAGATGCCTTAACACCTAATTGATTGTGCTGCATTTGCTAGACAATGGTTGAAATGTAATTTTGGTGCTTAGTTGGTTATACTTTTTCTTTAGAAAGTTATTGGACAGATTTGCTGCTTAGGTCTGAATTACTTCAAGAGGTTGTCAGTAACCTTCCAGACAGGGGAGCACATGTTTTACTCATTATTATTATTATTATTTTTAACAAAGAAGAAAGATAGTATGCTAGAAACTCAGGAGGTGGTTAAAAAGCAAGACTTGAGTTGAATCCAGATAATGAATTCCTATTTGTATTGTAATTTTTGCAGAGATATTTTAGCTACTGCATCAATAAAACTAATACTTCAATTTATTTTATAACGCAAAATTTTTCTATTAACATAGATTTATCTAAAGTTTTAGTTTGCCAAATTATTCCAAAAGCATGTGTTAGATGCCAATAACAATTTGAAAGGTATTGGGAAAGTAGGGGAAGGACAGCTTTTAGAAAATGTTGGATGAGCAAAATCAATAGTATTTTAGTGCTTTTATAGTACTATTAGTCCAAGTCCCTGAATGTAAATATTGCCTTCAAAGGGGAATTAAGAGGTGGGAGATTTCCAAAACTCCCCTTTTTAAGGATCATTTTGACAAGATGTTTTGAGAAATACTAGGCTGATCCATTCAATTTAGGATCACATTCTTGGATAGGAAATCATATATATTTACAGAGTTTCTCTAAGCCTTGCTTTCAAGAAGACATTTGAATTTTATTTGAAATAAAACATATGTATTTTGATCCAAACTCTAAGCTCTTTTTAAATATTTTCTTTTGTTCTATTTTTTCCAGCTACATCTCTATGGTTAAAAAAATCTATGTTCCATTGTCCTGATAATGTGAATTTTTTTGTACAATATATATATTTTTATTTTTCCTTTCTTTAACTCCTATGTAGTATAAAGATATTTTGGGTTAGCCCTGTATTAGTTATGTATTAGTTCACCTTGAATTCAAGAAAATAAACAGAAAAGCAATCATTTAAATGATATAGACAAATTTTTCCTCTTCATGGAAATGTCTGGTTAAATGGTAGTGTTGCTACAATGTCCATGGTATCAGGTGATATTTTATTATCATTATTATTATTATTATTATTATTATTATTATTATTATTTGTGATACTGAGGGTTGAACCCTGAGCCTCACACTTGCAAACTTTGCAAGTGCTATACCACTGAGCTGCACCCCTAGCCCTTTTTTTTTTTTTTTTTTTGTCTTTTTGAGACATGGTCTCACTAAATTATACAGACTGCCTCTGGTCTTGAACTTGCAATCCTTGTGCCTCTGCTTCTTGTGTCACTGGGATTAAGGCTTGTACCACTGTGCCTCAATTTTCCTTCTTACTCTTTATTCTTTCTTTGACACGGGCCTTGAAATCATGGTCTATAATGGATGCTCATATCATAATCCTTATTTCAGGCACTAGGAAGCAGATCTCAATAGTATTGCTTTGAACACTCCACTTAAAATATCAATAATTACTAAATAATCCTAATCTTCCTTTTTCTATTTTCTCTACTGGTTTTTTTTCCCATTGAATTTACCATGTTAATAAACAGACTTTATGAATTTACTCTTGTACTGACTGGTTAGTACATAATATTTATATTCCTCCATAGAATGCAAATTCCATAAAGACAGGAAGTATATATACTGCTGTGTGTATACACTTATACACACATATATGTATATATGTGTGTTTGTACTTATAAATTAATGATATGCAAATAATTAAATCAGAAGTAAACACAAGTAAGCTACCTCAAAAAATAACCTATGAATGGATATTTTAGGCATTTCAGTAAAAGATTCAAATTTTGTAATTTGAGGATAAAGTCACATATTTAGGATCACTAAAATATTAGAAATTATGAAAATGAACAAGGGAGATGGGAAGAATTGATGGTTTTGAATTACGGTGCTGGAGACAATTATTGAATATACCATGGCCTGCCAAAAGAGCTAACAGATCTGTCCTAGAAGTGCAACCAGAGTACTCCTTGGAAGCAAGGATGGCTAGACTGTGTCTTATGTATTTTGGACATGTAGTCAGGAGAGACCAATCCCTGGAAAAAGACATCATGTGTGGGAGAGTGGCAGGTCAATGAAAAATAGGAAAACCCTCCACAAGATGGATTGACACTGTTTGCAACAATGGGCTTACAAATAAATAAGATCTTGTGCTTGACACAGAATTGGGGAGTGTTTCATTCTGCTATAGATAGGGTCAATATGAGTGGGACTTGACTTGATGGCACCTAACAAAAATAACAATAAATATTAAAGTGTTAATATGATAACCAACATGGAAGTGGGAAATGAAAGTGCAAAAGAGAAAAATTTGTTCATAGGTGTCTTGCTTTCTTGAGGAAAGAGGATAAGCTGGTCTTTTGGCAATTATATATGTACTCAACATTCCAGTATGTTCTCTTAATATTCATCTTTATATTATGCACCAAATCCCTCATTTAGTGATTTTATGTTTATGAAAGTGGATTCTTATGAAAATTTTGCTTCTCTCACATATTTGGCTTCTGTTAGAAAATACACACATTGGCCAAAGCACTCCATTTGGCAGGTTTAATTTTCATTTTCAATTATTAAAAGAGCTTTCTTAAACTGTAGACTCAATAGTTGTTTGTTTGTTTTCATGAGAACTAGCATCCCTAATTATTTCTGAAGATGATGAAAATGTGAGTTGTTAGACTTGTAAAGCTTATATAGGTACCAAAGTATATGGACTGAATATGTGATTGACCCTGTGGAGTCTTTTGGATTAATACCAAAGGTAATAGAACCAGGCATCATATTACATACGTGTAATCTCAGCTATTCTGGAGGATAAACTAGGAGCATCGTAGGTTCAAGGCCTGAGGAAGAATGCACAATTTACTGAGACCCTGTCTCAAAATAAGAAGAAGAAGAAGAAGAAGGAGAAGAAAAAGAAGAAGAAGAAGAAGAAGAAGAAGAAGAAGAAGAAGAAGAGGAGGAGGAAGAGAAGGAGGAAGAGGAGGAGGAGGAGGAGGAGGGGAAGGACCAGGAAGAGGAGGAGGAAGAGGCGGAGGAAGAAGAAAAAGAAAGGGGCTAAAGGATAAAGCTCAGTGTGAGAACATTTGCCTCCTTTGTGCTAGGCCTTGGGCTCCACCCTCCCAATACTGGGGGAAAAAAAGACAAGGGTAAAGACTTTCATGTAGAAAGATAAAAATGATTTTATTTACCATTTTGAAAGATTTGTATAGTTGCTGATGAAAAATGTAATATTACTACTTATAGAAAAATTAATATCGGGCCAGGTGTGGTGGCGCACGTCTGTAATCCCAGCAGCTCGGGAGGCGGAGGCAGGAGGATCGCAAGTTCAAGACCAGAGGTAGTCTGCGTAATTTAGCAAGACCCTGTCTCAAAAAGTAAAAAAAAAAAATGGGCTGAGGTGCAGCTCAGTGGTCCAGCACTTGCAGAGCATGCAGGCGCGAGGCCCTGGGTTCAACCCCCAGTACTGCAAAAAAAAAAAATAAAGAAAGAAAAAAATAAAGAAAAATTAATATCTTCTCAATGATAATTGTTGAGAAAATTAGGTGAGATTTTGAACATAAAGCTATCATCTGTGTGCCAGACATATGGAACTTAATAATTAATACATTTATTATTTACTTGATATTTGCATTAACATTAAATATTGGCCATATGCAGTGTGAAAATTAGAGAGGAAATTAATGTTTCTAAGATTATGACTGGAGCCAAATTGAGTGAGTAGAAAAGTTAGTGAACAAAAAGGAGAAACTGAAGAAGAAACGCTTAAAAGTTTGAACTTTAATAAAAGACATAGGATTTAAATTAAAACTCCACTCCTTTTTATAACATAGTTCCATAGTACACTATATGAGAGAGTTTTTATTCTGACCTTTCATAGATTTCTCATGGGTGTGTTCTTGCATTGGTTAATAGCCAAAAGTTTTCTTGTTACTCTTCTCTTACCTAATAGAACATCTCTCAGCCCGTTTCTGAAGCTAGCATGAGCATTGTGACATATCAGAATTCTGAAAGAAAAACAGGACTCGAATTTGTGGTTCCTCTAAGTCATACCTGGTTAATTGGCTTGTCACTTTGTTATGTGAACTATATAGGCTGATATCCCAAGGCCATAAAAGACCATAAATGATTAATCATTTTTAATTTTTGTTTATTTTACTTTTAAGGAAAGATGGAATGATTTGGAATCATGTAGGAAATTCAAATTTTATTAGTCAAAAGCAGCCACTATTTTGTTTACAGAAATCTTACAAATACTTTAAAAGGTAAAGTGTACTAATAATGAAAATCAGGGCTGAAGGAGAAAGATTCTCCCAAAACAAACAAAATAAAACAAAACAACAAAAGTACCTAGGCATGGCTGGTTGTGCACTACTGTAATCCTAGCACTTAGGAGGCTGAGACAGGAAGATCACCATGATATTGACTTTGAGGCTGTCATTGTCTATAGTATAAGATTTCCTTTCCAAAAAGAAAACAAAACAACAGAAAAACCAAAACCCCATCAAAAGTACGAGAACAAGAATTCCTGTTTTATGCCCCTCCTAAGAAATGCAAGTAGTAGCATTTTTTATCTGAAGCATATTCCAATTTTTCTGGTGAGAAACATTTGGTGATAGCCTTGACTCCTTCCTTATTTTTTCTCTCTCCAACCTATCAGAAAATACTGTTGGCTTTTTATCAATCTATAGTGAACTCATTACTTTTGTCACCTTTATAACTACCACTCTGGTCCTGGACAGTTTCATCTTCAGCCAGGATTAGTACAATAACTTTCTGTCTTAACTATTTATTTCTAAACTTGGCCCCTTACTATCTATTCTTTATGTGTTAAAGGTACTGATTTAAACAATAAACTTTACCATATTACTGCTCTGTTACAGATTTTATAAACCCTACAAACAGCAATAATAATCCATACATGCTCTACTCACTTACTTGATTTCTGCTTCTTTTTTACTCTTCCTCCTCCAGCCATCCTGACTTCCATTATTCCCTTTTGCTCCCTTCAGACAAGCACTTAACTCAGGACATTTAATGTTCTTGTCTTTTCTTCCTGAAGCACTCATCCACCAAATATATGGCAGAATAAAAATCTATTATCAACTCAATAGTTGCTGTATTATCATCTTCTATGTGACTCCTACACTGATTGTTCTAGGTAAAGTGATAGCTTTGTTTTTCCATCCATTCTATTTTCCTTATCCTGAAGTACCTCCTCCATAGGACATAGCGCACCTCAACATGTTGTAGTATGCAATTTACTTTAATTTTTTATTGCTAATGTTGAATATTCATATCCTCTCCTCGATTAAACTATGAAAACACTGAACTATGTGTTGCTTTTTGACAACACCAAGTCCCTCCCAAAGTTTCTACCACAAAACCTAGTAACTATTAAAAAATATTTCTGAGTAGATCAGTGACTGTCTAGCTACAAAATACTCATGCAGATATTCCTATTCTGTTTCTAACTATGGACAAATCAAAGGCAACTCACTTGTTAATTGTATTATACTAGTCGTAGTGGCCTGCAGCTATAGCCCTGTGGCATCCGATCCCGTCAGATCTCGGAAGCTAAGCAGGGTTGGGCCTGGTTAGTACCTGGATGGGAGACCGCCTGTGAACACCAGAAGCTGTAGGCTTGGGAGAAGGACCTGGCAACCCCCTCCCAGGAATCAATCTGCCATTGAAAACCCTATGAACAGCAGAGAAGCACTGACAATAGTGTTTCCCCTGTTGTACAGAGGTTCGCTATGAGTCGGATACCGACTCGATGGCACCTAACAACAACAACAACAAGAAGTCATGGTACCAACTTGAACTCAGTATAATATGGGATAAGACTGTAGAACAATCTATGTGATTAACTGGAGAAATATATTTTGATATATAAAGTAAGTCCCAATATTATTAGATTCTGGTGATTTTGTACACCACTTGTTATTACAGCAACAACAACAATATGTTATATTGGCAATATGTTATATAGGAGATATATATATATATATATATATATATATATATATATATATACACACACACACACACACATATGGGCATATACTGAGTAATACACAATGATGACAAAATCTTTACTGTTATCTCATTATGCAAAGCAGAAACAAAGTTTAACCCAATGAGAAAATCAAAGATGATTTATTCAGCTTTAAAGGAAGTTAGCAACTGTCAACTGCATTTTTCAGAGAATCAAAGGCATGTAAAAGAGTGGAGAAATATTATAGTGGAAAAATTTTAAAAAGCAGGTTTTAGGTGTGCCTGGTTACAGGTTGTTGGTTTGGGGAAGTTGGAGGCAGTCTAACTAGAAGATAGACATACTAGGTATTTAGTTAGAGGTTCATATTTGGCTTTATCTAATCAGCCTTAAGTTGAGTGTTGTTGTTGTTGAGGGCCATCAAGTTAAGCCTGACTCACAGCGACCCTAAGTACAGCAGATTGAAATTCTTACTGATTCTGTGCCAGGCACATCATCTTATTTATGATTAAGCCCATTGTTGAAAATACTGTATCAAACCATCTAGTGGAAGGTTTTCTGTTTTTTTCTTCACCTGCCACTCTCCCAAACAAGGGATGTCCTTCTTCAGAGATTGGTCATTCCTGACTTCATGTCCAAATATGTAAGAGGCAATGTAGCCATCTTGCTTCCAAGCAGCACTCCGGTTGCACTCTTCTAAAACAGATCTGTTGGTTCTTTTGCAGTGCATGGTATATTCAATAATCATCTCCAACACCATAATTCTAAAGTATCAATTCTTACCCTATCTCCCTTGTTCAATATCTACATTTCACAACCATACGACGGGACTGAAAATATCATGGCATGAATCAGGGGCACGTTCCTCTTCAATGTGACATCTTTATTTTTCAATACTTTAAAAAGATTTTTCTTTGCCACAGCTTTTCCCAAAGCAATGCATCTTTTGATTTCTTGACTGCTACTTCCATAGGTGTTGATTGTTGTTGTTGTTAGGTGCAACCATGTAAAGCAAAATCATGAACAACCTCAATCTTCTCCCCATTTATTGTGAAGTTTCATGCTGACACAGTTGTAACAATTTTTGTTTTGTTGATGTTTAGTTGCAATCCATACTGAAGGCTATATTATTTGATCCTCATCAGTAAATGTTTCAAATCCTCTTCACTTTCAGTAAGCAGAGTTGTGTCATTTGCATAATGTAGGTTGTTAATGAGTCTTCTTCCAATCCTGATGCAGTGTTCTGTTTTATAAAGCCCAGGCTCTCAAATTACTTGTTCATCATATAAATTGAAGAGATGTGGTAAAAGTATACAGCACTGATGCACACCTTTCTCAACTTTAAATCAGGCAGTGCTTCCTTGTTCTATTCAAACAATTGCCTCCTGTTCATGTACAGATTCCTTATGAGTAAAATTAGGTGCTCTGGTATCCCCATTTTCCGAAGTGTTATCCATAAGTTACCATGATCCATAGGGTCAAATGCCTTTGCATAGTCAATATGCATAGTCAATAAAACATAGATAGACATCTTTCTGCCTGCAGCCGTAGCCCTGTGGAATTATATCCCTTCATATCGTGGAAGCTAAGCAGGGTCGGGCCTGGTTAGTACCTGGATGGGAGACCGCCTGGGAACACCAGGTGCTGTAGGCTTAGGAGAAGGACCTGGCAACCCTCTCCCAAAAATCAATCTGCCAATGCAAACCGTATGAACAGCAGAGAAGCACTTACAATAGTTTTTCCCCTGTTGTACAGAGGGCAGCTATGAGTCGGATACTGACTCCAAGGCAGATAACAACAACAACAACAACAAGACATCTTTCTGATATTCTCTGGTTTCTGCTAATATCCATCTGACATCAGCAATGTCCCTGGTTCCCCACCTTCTTCTGAATCCAGCTTGACATTCTGGCAGTTCCTTGTCTATATACTGCTGCAGTTGCTTTAGAATGATCTTTTGTAAAATTTTGCTTGAGTGTGATATTAATGATATTGTTCGACAGTTTCCACATTCTGTTGTATCCCCTTTTTTGGGAGTAGGCACAAATATGGATCTCTTCCAGTCAGTTGGCCAGGTAGCTGTTTTCCAAATCTGTTGTCATAAACATATTAGCAACTCCAGTGCTGCATCTGTTTGTCAAAACATCTGTATGGTATTCCATCAATTTCTGGAACCTTGTGTTTTGCCAATTCCTTAAAGGCAGTTTCTACTTTGTCCTTCAATACCATTGGTTTCTTTTCATGTGCAACCTATTGAAATGATTGATTATCTACCAATTCTTTTTTGTATAATGACGCTGTGTATTCCTTCTATCTTCTTTTGATGTTTCCTGCATCATTTAATATTTTCCCTGTAGAGTCTTTCATTATTGCCACTCGAGGCTTGAATATTTTTTTCAGTTCCTTAAGCTTGAGAAACACAGAACATAGTCTTCTTTTTTGGTTTTGTGTCTCCAGCTCTTTGCACATGTCATTATAATATTTGTTTTTGCCTTGTTGAGCTGCCTTTTGAAATTTTCTGTTTACTTCCTTAACTTCATTATATCTTCCTTTTATTTTAGCTGTTTGACATTCAAGGGCAAGTTCCAGAGTCTCTTTTGTCATGCAATTTGGTCTTTTCTTTTCTTTCTGTCTTTTCATAACCTTTTGCTTTCTTCAAGAATGATATCTTTTATGTCATGCCACAACTGATCTGGTCTCCTATCATTTGTGTCTAATACGTTAAACCTGCTCTTGAGGTGGTCTCTGAACTCAAGTGTGATATAGGCAAGGTCATACCTTCGCTCTTGCACATTTGTTCTAATTTTCTTCAGTTTCAGTTTGAACTTGCATATGAGAAGTTGATTGGAATCACAATCAGCACCTGTTCTTGTTCTGACATTTGATATGGAGCTTTTCCATCAACTCTTTCAGAATATGTGGTCAATTTGGTTCCTGTATGTTCCATCTGGTGAAGTCCATGTGTATAGTCACCATTTATGTTGGTGAAAAAATGTATTTGCAATGAAAAGGTCATTGGTCTGGTAATATTCTATCACGTGATCTCCAGCATTGGTTCTGTCATCACGGCCATATTTTCGAACTACTGAACTTTCTTCTTTTTTTCTAAACTTTGCATTCCGGTCACCAGTAATTACCAGTATGTCCTCATTGCATGTTTGATCTATTTCAGGTTGCAGAAATTGGTAGAAATCTTCCCTTTCTTCATTTGTAGCATTAGTTGTGGGTGTATAAATTTGAATAAAAGTCATATAATTGGCTTTCTTTGTAAATGTATGGATATTATTCTATCACTGACACCATTGTATTTCAGGAAAGATCTTGAGATGTCTTTTTTGATGATGAATGCAACCCCATTTCTGGTTAGTTTGTCTATCCCAGCATAGTAGACCATGATTATCTGACTCAAAATGGCCCATGCTGGTCCATTTTAGCTCACTGATGCCTAGAATGTCAAAGTTTATGTGCTCCATTTCTCTTTTAATGATTTCTAATTTCCCTAGATTCATACTTTGTACATTCCCTGTTCCAGTTATTAAGAGATGCTTTTCAGTTGTTTCTCCTCATTTTGAGTTGTGTCACATCAGCAAATAGAGGTCCCTGGGGCTATACTCCATTTCCCTTATTAAGGTAGACTACTTTGAGGAGATTTGCCAGTAGACTTTTGAGTGACTTCTACCCTAAGGGGCTCATTTTCTGGCACTATATCTGACAGTGTTTCTTTGCTATTCATAGGGTTTTCAGTGGCTAGTTGTTTCAGGAGTGGTTCGCCAGGTCCTAATCCATAGTTGATAGTGGAACCAAACATTAGAAAATCAGTAGTTATTAATCAAGTCCTATCTATTTTTGGCCAATTGTTACAGAAATTATTGTTTAGCTTGCTGGATTGTTACTAGAAATAGTGATCAGACTTTTTGCAAGTGTGAATTTTAGTAGGCTGGCTTCAAGAGTTCTTTATTATGGGTAAGGGCTTGGTTTTATGAGCAACTGTTGATAATTATGGTCAGATATATAATTTTCTGTACAATCTGACTATTGTCTATTATATGTTTAGATACCTAGCATGCTTATCAAAATATTTATTGACAATTTACTATAAATTAATTTGTTACTCTCACAAAAACTGTATACTTTTATTTATTTTTTTGTGGTACTGGGGGTTGAATCCAGGACCTTGCACTTGCATACTTTGTAAGTGCTGGACCACTGAGCAGCACCAGCAGACCATTTTTTAATACTGTTTGAATAGGGTCTCATTAAATTCCAGACTGCCTCTGGTCTCGAACTTGCAATCCTCCTGTCTCCACCTCCTGAGTTGCTGGGACTCAATGTGCACCACCGCCCCTGGCTTTACTCTCCTAATATACATGTTATTGGTGAGATAACTGGGATTTACAGGTCAGAGTCTTGGTTTTGGTCATACAGTTAAGATATGTTAAGAATTCAACTAAACTCTGGATTCATATTTTTCTCAGTACTAGGGGTTTGACCCCAGGGCATGGCACATGCTGGGCAAGTGTTCCACCACTGAGCTGAAGCCCCATTCCCCCATGCCCCCTTTTCTTTTTTCTTTTCTTTCCTTTTTTTAAAGACAGGGTCTCACTAAATTGTGCATGCTGTTTCTGGCCTCGAATTTGAGATCCTCCTGCCTCCACTTCCCCAATCACTGGGATTACACCATTGTACCTTGATCTGGATCATTATACTTCAGAGCCTTAAGGATTATTTTACTTTATTTCATTTTACTTTATTTTGATTTTTGGAGTCCTGGGCGTTGAATGTATTTTGCAAGCACTCTATCCCTGAGTTACACCACCAACACCCCTCCTTTTTTTTAAATCTTGGGACAGAATCTTGCTAAATTACTCAGGTTGCCTCTGATGTTGAACTTGCAATCATCCTTTTCTGTGTCCTAGGTAGCTGAGATTACAATCTTGAGCCAACATGCCTGGCTGAGGATTATTTTAAGCACAAAAACTCATATATTGTCTGAAACACAGTATATAATTAAGTATATAATTTAAGCTTGATGTAAAAAATTCTCATAAGCATTATGCAACAGAGAGATATTGTAATGCAAGGAAATATAAAATAAACAACTAAGAATTGCTAACAAATGGTTGTTAGGTGCCCTTGAGTCATGTCTGACTCATAGCTGCCCTCATAGGATTTTCAATGGCTGATTGTTTAGGATTTGTTCCAGAGTGGATGCCACATCTTTCTCCCATTTTGGCAGTGCTGAGATAGAACCTGGGTCCTCAAGAATTACAGAGCAGCACTCTACCAACTGAGCTACACTCTAGTCCTCACTAACAAATAGTTAAATTAAAAATGATATTTGTATAAATAGCATTTGTGTTGTTGTTAGGTGCTGTCGAGTCAGCATCCGACTCATAGCGATCCTCATAGGGTTTTCAATGGCTGACTATGTTAGGATTGCCTTGGGAGTGGATTGCCAGGTCCTTCTCCCATTTTTGTGGTGCGGGGAATCGAACTCGGGATCTCAGAGACTGCAGCGCAGTGCTGGACCAACTGAGCTAAATCCCAATCCATAAATAGCATGGGCATTCATAAATATATATGTTTATAGGATATTTTTATAAATAACAATAATTTTAAATATGTGTCTATACAAACAGTATCATAACTAAATTTAAATGTTTGGCAATTATTATATTTCTTCAGTAAATTTTTAAACAAATTAAATCATAACTATTTCATTCCAAGAGTATAAGAAATATTGGTCTTCTGTACATTATCTTTATTTTCTGTGTATAATATTTTAAAATAAAAATTTCCAGGAAGGACTACATATCCCAATAACTCTGTGGTAAAGATTCATAGTAACTACATTTTATTAACTGGTTTGATGTAAACAAATCTTATTTATCCTTTCAGCAAGTTTGCTTTCATGTAACAGTTGTATACTTGCAAAAGCCAGCAAATGAGTTATGGTGTAGACCAGAAACCAACCAAATTAGGGCATATCATATCTGGATAGTTAAAATAAAACTGACAAATCAAGAGTAATTTCCAATGTTAGAGAGCATGTTGGCCCTATGTACAACAGAACAAGATGCTTCATGACACTATGCCATGCCTGGCACTATGTTAGTTATTCTCTGCTATTCCTAGAGTTTTCAATGGCATGTTGTTTTAGGATTGTTTCAGGAGTGTGCTCCCATTTTCTCCCATTTTGGCAGTGTTGGAGATCAAACACAGGGCTTCAGAGCATGCAGGGCAGTACTCAACCAACTGAGATAAAGCCCAGCTTGTTACGAAATGTAGTATAAGTTAAGTCTTGGTTAAGCCTTTGTATTTTCTTCACAAAGTTAACTATCTCTATTTAAAATGGTTAAGATTTCAGTGAATAACAAGGTATAACTAAAGGAAGTAATCAATAACATATTTGCATACAAAAATAATCTTAAAATCACAAATTGTTTTTAGAATTGAAAGGCCAGTAGAAAAATCTCATGTAACCATATCAACATAACAAATGAGGGAAAAGAAACCCAGTAAAGTAAGTGGTGTATCTACCCAAATATATAACTAGTAAAAGAACACAGTTAGGCCATAGTACTCTTAAACTTTAGGTTTAGTTATTTTTGTTTTATTATCACATTGTCATTACCCTACCACAGATGCTTCCACCCTTTATTCAGATCATATTTATAGATTCCAATATAATTTTAAGAGGTCTTGTCCAGTGGAGCATAGAACATGATTTATTCATGGCCATGACAGGGAAGTTCCTTCATAATCACTTGTATTCAGTGGCCCTGGAAATTAATGGAGTCAATATTATATGTAGACAATCTAGTATAAAAAACTCTGTGAATTATATTAATGGTTTTATTATGATCATAAAGATCTTTATGTCCCTCAATAATTAGCATTTGAGGGTACCAAACACTATTCAGATATGAATGAGGAAAAATCACCATTAGTTTAAATATGCTTATTGTGCTTGTAAATTGTTAGAAATGGCAAAGCATCAACAAATAAAGAGAATCAACTCTCTATTCAAATATTGCACAAAGTCCATGTCTAGTATTATTAACCCACATAAAATTTGCACATTTTCGCACAAAATTTGCATTTTTAGATTATCTAGAGTCAATTAACCTTATAAAATGAATGTTGCATGAAAGGTAAAATATGACTGTACCTAATAAGCATATTTGGAAATAATTTCCTTATAAATAATTTCTTTAGAAATTCTTGAAATATTACAAATATATTGATCTTATAAGTGTTTGAAAAACCTGCTTTAATGAAAAACTAAAATCTCAAAATTAAGCTTAATAATCATAAAATTGGGGAAAACCACTATAAGGTGATTAAAGGTTTCAGTAAGTATTTAAATACATATTCATAATACAATTTAAATGACAGAAATTCAGTTTAACAATGTAAAATATATGAAGTATTTTTAAAATAAGACATATAAATAGGAAACTATTTAGATGACAGCATGATACTTTTCATGTTTCCAAAATTTGATGTTTAGAAACATTTTAAAAAAATATTTCTCATTGTCTTATTTTATCTTCATATTAATATGCATAACTTTTTTTGCAATTTTTGCAAAGAGAGCAAGTTCTATTCAGGAATCCTATGTACAGTTACATTAAGAATGTTCAGACACTGAAAAATAACTATTTCAAAAACAAGCTGCATAATGAACCTGTTGAATTGTATACCACAATTAAAGTACACTTAAATGCTATTAGATTAATTAATCAACTTAGAATGATGCTTTATAAAAATTAGTTACCAAATGGCAATTCAGTGAACCACGTGGGTCACATATTTTTAAATGTTGTGCATTTTTCTACTGTAGAGCTGACTTAAATAGGTCAGCACTGGATTACAGTCCTACACATATGTATTTTATCGTTATGATCTCTGTGAATATTTAGTAATTTTCCCAATATGCCTTTCATCATTTTACTCTTGCTTTTAGGATGTTTGTTTGCTTCATATATTCTGTTTAATTGAAGTTAATTTCTTTCACCAATACCAAGTTCTACTCTATGAACTGTTTCCTCAAATTATGAAACTGGTATTTTTCTCACAGCATGATTTGTCCAATGCAAGCTAGTCAAATCTTCCCTCACACCATTATAAGAATACTTGTTCAATCTACTTATCCTACTTTAAAAATCATCTTAATTTTGTTCTTCACCTGTAACATAATTTATGAATTATTTCCGTAGTAAATTCCCAACATTTTCCCCTAATTTCAATATACCCTGATGGTTATCCTTTTAGAAAAAAATGGTTCACCCTATGCTGAGCTAATTTTTGGTCTTTACTTATACTTAAAATTTAATTATAGGCCCCCTAAACTGATGAATTAAATTATACCCAACTCTGTCTCTCTATCTCTCTCTCCACCACTTCATCTTGTGTTTCTATACTTTTTCCATATATTTTTTAAAAAATCTGTGCATAATGATTTCTCAGTAACCACACTGGGTGAGCGTCTTTTCAAGGCTTTAAATAATTAGTTAATTCCCTGAATTATTAATGGTTATATTTTTATTTCACTATTATTGTTTGTGTGTGACTTTATTCTCAAAAAAGAAGAAATTTGATAAGAGAATACATTTGTGTTGATTAATGCATTTATATGTTAGTGTATATATGCAATAAATCTTAATGAATACCTCTACTGTACATGAACATGATATCTTTTGTATATTTAAAGATAATGTTGAAATTTATAGGCAAAATGTTTCTGAAACAAATCAATATGAAAGGATAACAAAGGAAACAGGGAGAAGAAGAAAGAAATAGGAAGCAGTGATGCACCATAACAACCTTATAATGTTGGCAATTATTATCGATTATGTGATGGATGAAGGAAAATGAGATAAGGTTGTATTATTGAGTATTTTACTTCTAATTAATAACCACATTAATCTGCTGTCCATAGAATTAACTTATAGATTGCCTACTTTTCCTAGTTGCTTATCTCAATTCAAGCAATATTCTATCTAAATATACTTCCCAAATCATGCACACATGTATTGATTTTCTCCATTGTCTTTTGAGATTAACAGATAGCATTATAAACATGGGCCCTAGGCAGAAATGAACTATTGTAATAATAAATTTTAACTACCTCACATTTTCTATTTATTATATATTTTTTCCTAAAAAGTCATGCAGAAAATATTTTTGGAGGGTTAGGTACAATCAAGTGTAATCTGACTCTGAGCGACCCTATGTACAACAGAAAGAAACACCACCAAGCACTGTGTCATGAACATGATCTTTATAGGTTTGAGCCCATTGTTGCAGACACTACGTTTCTTCTCATTTTGAATCATGCAACATCAGCAAAAAGAGGTCCCAGAGGATTTACTCCATTCCCGTCTTTAAAGTCAACTCTACTTTGAGGAGGCAGCTCTTCCCCAGGCATTTCTTAAATGCCTTCCACCCTGGGGGTTCATTTTCTGGCACTATATTTGATAATGTTTCTCTGCTTTTCATAGTGTTTTCAATGGGTAATAGTTTCAGGAGTGGGCTGCCAGGTTCTTCTCCCTAGTATGTCTTAGTCTGGAATCTCAGCTGAATGCTGTCCAACATGGGTAACCCTACTGGTCCATAAGATACCAGTGCCATAGCTTTCAGCATCACATCAACATGCAAACCCCCACAGCACAATAAGTTGACAGACACTTGAGGCCAAAATATATCAGATACTATCATTTTAGGTCACTGAACAATTATTCAAGTCAATCTGTGAGGCAGTATATTTAACTTGTATTTTAAATAATGAACCTTTCAAAGATACCAACTTTAATTTCACTTCACTAGAAACTCACCTTCATAAAATCGATTATTTTCTCCCACCTTGCCTTTGGTTTGAAGTTTATTTTACAACTTACAGACCTATTAGGGAGATATTAAATTCTTTGAAAAACTGAATTTATAACTAAGAGCTTAATGAATCAAGTATTAGTGAAATAATAAATATTTCTAGGCCGTTATCACATTTCCAGGGCTAAAAAAATGAGTAACAGAATTGGTGAACAAATATGTTCACACAAGACTAAATAATTATTGTATAATGAAAACTTTAACATATGGAACTGATCAGTTTAAGTAACACATTGGTTACCATAATATGCAGCCTGAGAAATTCTCAGCTTCTTACAAGTTATTTTACCCAGCATCTCATTTAATTTATATACCACTACCTATAAATTGGTATTAAATGTGACAATGTGAGAAAAATAATGTGAGAAAAACATCAGGCTTGCTGTCAGGACAATAAAATTGTCCTGATATGCTTTATAATCATATAATTTTGAACTAGCTTTACTCTTTCAATACCTCAAATTTCTTATTTGTTGAAATTTAGAATTAGAAATCTGTCCCCTCTCTCACTAGCCCCTGGAGACCTAATAGAATAAAGTAAATCAAAGTATTTATACAATTGCCAATGTAATTCCTTATTTTTATTTTTATTGTAAAAATAGTATAATAGCTTTTAACATTTGAGACTATTTGCCTCTGCACTTCTCAACAAATACGTTCCTAACTTGTTTCCCTATCACTAGGTATTTCTTAAATCTTATTTGTCTTTTGTTTGTTCTCTATTTTTCTTAAATTTCTGTTTTTGTAATCTTTTGATAAAGGAATTTAAGTAGATCCTATTTGCTCATCAATTAAGTTCCA
>VMDO01028964.1:0-23224 GCA_007922755.1 Pedetes capensis
GAGAGTTTCAGGCCAACCTGGGCTTCAGAATAGCAAGACCCTGTCTCAAAAAAAGTGCCACCTCTGAGGATTAGGCCCTCACCAGACACTGGATCTGCTGGGGCCTTGATTTTGGACTTCCCAGTGCCCAGAACTGTGAGAAATACATTTCTATTGTTTGTATAATTATCCGACTAAGGCATTTTGTTATAGCAGCAGAAACAGCCTGTTGTTGTTCGGTGTCATCGAGTCGATGTCCGACTCATTGCGATCCTATGTACAATAGACGAAACACTATTGTCAGTGCTTCTCTGATATTCATAGGGTTTTCTATGGCGGATTGTTTTTGGGAGTGGGTTGCCAGGTCCTTCTCCCAAGCCTACAGCACCTGGTGTTCCCAGGCGGTCTCCCATCCAAGGACTAACCAGGCCGGACTGTGCTTAGCTCCCGAAATCTAATGGGATCAGATGCCACAGTGATACGGCTGCAGGAACAGCCTAGGACAAGGCTTAGACCAGTTTCTAGCATACAACAGGACTTCATTTTAATCCTTCTGCCAACCCTTGGATGAGATCGGTTCATTCACTCCAGCGTGTACGTAGGGATATAGAGATCAACGACTAACCTGAAGAGCATTCTTGAAGCCCAGTGTGGGAGGCAGACAAGCGTACAGCACTTGCGAGGGCAGAACACGCATGGAGCTAAGGGCTGCTGGATACCTGATCCTGCCGGGGAGAGGCTGGAAGAGGGTCTCGAAGATTTGAGGCCACAAAGGCAAGGAAAGCTTCTGGGTGCCTTCTGGGGAGTGGTCTGGGTGGACATAATGTTTCTAAGGTGGACTTGAGACTGGAGAGAGGAGAAGAGGGCCAAGGAGCCAAATCCTGAGTGACTTCTTCTGGCCACTCGGAGGAGGAGCTGGACCCTCAGGCAGGACATCTGGGAGGAGGCTGAGCAGCGGCAGCCGCCTGTGTGCAGCATGAAAGGCTCCAGGCGAGGGAGCCTGGGCAGCGGAGTGCGAAGGCAGAGGAGGTCAAGCCTGGCAGCAGGGCCCTCACCCTTTCATCGCGTCTTTTACACCCTTGGCACAGGCCACCCAAACACATGCCTTGACCCTCACCCCCCCGTCCTGCAGGTCTACAGGGGAACAGAGGATGACTGCCGTATGCTCTCAAAACTCTGCTGCTTCCTCCCCAGAGCCCAGCGGGCCTTGGGGCTGTGAAAAACGCTGGAGACGTCAGGGGAGCTCGAAGGTTAAAAAAGGACTAGAGGCCATTTGCGTGTCGTCTTAAAACCAGGTTGTTTATTGGTACGTACACACCCACACTCACACGCACACCCCCACACTCACCCCCCACACACACTCCCGACGCATCGAGTCAATACAGTACTGAGAAGGGACCTGGGGAGACACGGGAGGCTGGTGAGGAGGACGTGGGGGCACTGGTGATGCCAAAGAAAAATATATTGACTATGAGGCAAGGGGCTCCCCGAGAAAACAGCCTTCCATCACCATGCGCAGAACCCCCCTGCACTCCTTCCTGGGGGCTCTGAAGGCACCTGCCCAGCCACAACAGGGTGAGACTGTAGGGAGGGACTCACTGTCCCCCACAGCCAGCCCCCCGAGAGTCCCCTGAAGGACTCAGGTGACCTCATAATGCTCAACTCCACCAATCGCAGGACCCTGGGGCCTCTCCATAACTCCAGCACCCATTCCCCAGCGCCCAGTGGCAGCTCTTCCTAACCAATTCATTTTTTCCGCTCAGTGTCTCCTCCACCTCCATTCCCAGCAGCTGATGGCAGAGAGGGCAGAAGCAACGAAGGACCTCAAGGGCAGGTGGTTGCCTGCCCCAGCCCAGGTGCGGGCCCACCCCACCATCCCACTGGTCAAACTCTCTGCTGAAAAGCAGACCTAGGCTCTGAGCGCTGGCATGGCCCAGGCTCCACCCCTCCTTCAGGATGGGATGCTCTGGGCCATTATCGCACCTGCTAGCCTCACCCCTGCTCAGAACACGAGTGGATCAGGCGGCAAGCCAGCTGCTCTGGCCACCTGCAGGATGGCACAGCACTGGCCCCTCTCCAACAAACTCACCCCAGACCTTTTCCTTCTCCTCTCTTCAGTAGAGCCCTAGGTCCCGTCACCAACCCCAAGCTTAGGTCCTGACACTCTGAGGCACCGCACTACAGTGAAGGAAGGGGTGAGAAAGATTTCTTGGGAATAATATTCCCCCAAAACCAGGACCTGAATCCCTGTCCTGTTCCCACCACGCGGCTAGGGAACACAACTAAAATGGTGGAAGCTGAGTGGGTCTCAGGAGTTTCTGGAAGAAACAGACCAGGCACATCAAAGAACCCTGAAGGAGGATTGGGTGATTGGGGACAAGCAGAAGTGATGGCCTTCAGACCCATGGGACTTTCTGGACCTAGAAACTATTTTCTTCCTGGCAGGTCAGAGGAAGGGAGATGCAAATTGCCTTCTTCTCAAAACGGATTTGGGGCCCAATGTGTGTCCACTCCACCCATCAGGTTTTCTTATGGGGCGGGGGTTACCAGAGAAGTGAGGCAGAAGAGAGCAGCCAGGGAAGTGAATCGTGGCAGATGGGTTCTGCCCCAGGCCCAAGGTCCACTCAGTGTCCCCTCCCCCAGCACAGAGCTCCGACCTACTCCTGGGGCTGGGGACAAGCCCACGACCCTTCAGGCTTTGGCTACCAGAGGCCATCAGCTCTCCCCCAGGCCTACCTGCCTATGCTTCTGTCTGGGCTGGGGGCTGACAGTTCTCAGGCCTCCACCTTGGCCCCAAACCCTGGGGTCCATTTCTCTCTTGGATTTGAGATCCAGCTTAAGCCGGGGCCCTGTTTCCACCTCAGTCCTCCTGGCCTCACCATGCTGAGGGACATGGGGCCTTCTGCACCCCTCCTAGCCCCCAAGCAAGACCCAGAGGCAGGAGCTGCAAGTGGTGCGGTGTGATGGGGGAGGGGTGTCGCTGGGGGTACCCAAACCAACTGTCAGACCATCTGGCACAGCCGGAGTGGACAAGAGACAGAAGGCCCAGCGGCCCGTGCAGGACAGTCTAAAGTGGAAGGGCCATCTCAGTCCATGGCCCAGGACCCCAGTCCTGATGGAAGGGCACAGGCTAGACCCCGCAAGGTCCAGGAGAAGGAGGGTGGCATCATGCCCACTGGGGCCTGCCGGCCCTTCCTTCTCTCCGTCCCCCGGAATCCCAAGCATGACAACCTGGGTGTCTCCATGACACCGGGGGACCCAGGCGACATCCATGAGAGACTTACAAAGGACACGTGGTGGGGACTTGGGGCAGTGGGATGGCGAGGGGGTGGATGAGTATATTCTAAGATCCAGGGCACCGAACGTCACAGACGAGACTGGGAGGCGCGGCGCGGGAGGAAGTAGGGCGAGCAGGAGCGGTCAGGGCCGGCGCTGCCCAGGAGCCCAGGAGGCAGAGGCCGGCCGGGGGCCGTGGCTAGTCGCGGAAGGCGGAGAGCATGTGTCCGTACAGATAGTGCGAGTGAGCTGAGAGAGAAGAGGCGGAGACAGCGGGGCCTGGGGTCGGTGACAGCTCCCGCGGGACGCGCACGGGGTGTCTGCAGCATGCCCCCAAGCGCAAAGCGGCCCGGCCACGCGGAAGCAGGCAGGGCAAGCCGGGCGGTGCTGGCTGGCGCGGGCGGCAGGGCAGGGCCAGGCCGGCGGGCGGCGGCGGGCGCGAGCGCCCCGGGCCCTGGCCCACTTACCCCGAGCCAGGGGCGCACCCCCGTCAGACCCGGGGCGGGAGGCTGGGGGTCAGCAGGAGTAGGTCCGAACCGTGGAGGTCTCCGGTCTCTGCGCCCCCGCCGGCCCGGCTGGGAGAACACTCGGTTAGAGCGCGGTTAGTGCGCGCAATCGCGGCTGCGGGGCGCCTCCCGCAGCGCCCGCGCGCCAGCGCCCCTCGCGGCAGGCAGCCGTCAGTGCAGCGTCAGCGCGGAGGGGCCACGCGGGAGCGTGGGGGCCTCCACCCGGCGCGGCCCCCGGGCGCCCCGCGGGGCCTCGGCGGAGCCCAGCCAGCCTGTCACTCACCTTCCGGCATGATCTTCTTGGGCGGGGCCGGGGCAGGCTGCAGCGGCCCCAGCGTGGACACTCGGAAGCCCGCGGGGAGGGTCTCCGCGGAGGAGCTGAGCATGGCGCCGGTGTGGGGGTCCCGGGGCCTGAAGCGCTTCCTCCAGGAGGGCGCGCGGCGGAACACCTTGTCTTCTCCCTGCACCACGGGGCACGTGGGCATTACGAGCCTCCCTGCCTGCCGGGCTGGCTCTAAGTACTGTCCCGTCCCTTTAGTAAGAGTGGAGCAAGGTCATTCCCCGCTTCCAGCCCTTAGACTTTCCATCTGTACAATGAATCAGGAGTGGAAGTGGACGACTCCCGGGTGTCTGTGCGACTCTGAAACCTCGTCTCTATGTGGGGTCAGGGAGGAAGTCTCTGGGGTCAGATCTGTCATCCAAACTGAGCATGGGGTGGCCCAATCTTTCACCGTATCCCTCCTCTCAGCCTCTCCACTGGAAGTGGCCAGCCAGCCCCACTACGGCTCTCTTGTCCTCTCTGGGGCCTCAGTCAGGCATCACCCCAGTATACTGAAAGAGCAGTGTGTCAGGAGTCAGGACATGGGGTTCCCATTTTGGCTCTGCTGTATTACTAGCAATGTGACCTTGAGCAGGTTAAGTGGCCTCTCTGGGCTTCAGTTTCCTCAGCTAGGACACCCACCATCTGCCCCTCACTGATGCCAACAAAGTCTCCAACATCATTCTCTCTGCCAGTGGGCATCCAGGGCCACAACCCCACAGGATGCTATGCTGAATGCCACCCCCCCATTCCAACCTTCACAGCCACATCCCCCTGCTTTGTCACCAGGACTCATCTTCCACCCGGTGTTCTCAGAACGGCAGGGCCCTAGGCAGCAGGAACAGGGACACTAACCCCTGTTTCCACCTCAGCAGCCTCTCCCATCTCCAGCCCTTTGGGCTTTGTTGTCTGGGCCCTGTGAAGGCCCAACACCGTGATCCGTTCTTAGCACCAGGTATGTGTCACAGCACTGCTCCGGGCACCATTTTTACACGGACTACAAGATTATTTTATTACTGTCCCTCTTCCCCTCCTCTTCCTTTGCCCACTCCCTCTCTGCACCCCTTTCACGTTCTCTCTCAAATTCTTTTTTTTTTTTTTTTTTTACGGTACTGGGGGTTGAACCCAGGGCCTCACGCCTGCATGCTTTTGCAAGTGCTGGACCACTGAGCTGCCGCGCCAGCCCATTTTGGTTTACTTTTTGAGACAGGGACTCGCTAAATTACACAGACTGCCTCTGGTCTCGAACTTGAGATCTTCCTGCCTCTGCCTCCCAAACCGCTGGGATTACAGGCATGCGCCACCTTGCCCGGCTCTCTCTCAAATTCTATGCTCCTTCCCCACTGCTGCTATCCTCCCCACCATCCTCCCTCAACCTGGCGCAGAGCCCTTTCCCCCACCCCCACTGCTACCTTTGCCAACCCTGAGGACCTGAGCCCTTCCTCCTCTGCCCCCTGAAAGGCACATGTTGTTCCTAGACCCCTCCTCCTTTCCCTTGAGTCCTGGTCTCCATGCAGAAGGACAACTGGATGCAGCCTTGCAGAGCCTTGGAGCTTGAGAGGGGAAACAGAGCCAGAACTGGCAGAAGGACCAGGAGCAAGAGACAGCTCAATGATGCTGACAGACAGGCGGGATGGCTGTACTGGAGGCAGCCTTGTTGGATCCCCGACCTTCCTCCCTAGCTGGCCCCTTCACTAAATGGCCCCTGATTCCCAGGACCTGCCTTCTACTTTCAGCTTCTCACGAGAACCAGTCCTCTTTACTCTCACAGCTAGATGCAGCCGAGAACTCTCACTGGGCGGCCTGAGGGTAGCACCTGCTCGCTCAGTAACTCCACCCCGAGGACTGGAGCCTCAGAGGCCAGCTAGCTCCACGGGCTTCCAGGAGGCAGGGGGACATGGGGACACACATCAGCTCTCGTCCTGCTCTGCCACACATCAGTTCTGCATCTGGAAGATGCAGACGATACCCTGTCCCACAGATGGCTGTTAGCATAAAGGGAAACGCCTGTCACCAGGATATCACCATGCCTGGCCCATCCCGGGCCCAGAGCAGCCATTCAAAGAATATTTTGGTAAAGATGGAAAGAATAGGTAATTTTCTATTAAAGTACCAGGGGGCTAGGGATGTAACTCAGTGGTAGAGCACTTGCCTAGTACACGTGAAGCCCTGGGTTCAACCCCTAGCATGGCAAAAGAAAAAAAAGTACCATATGCTGGGCATGGTGGCACTCACTTGTAATCCTAGAACTCACGAAGCTGAGGCACAAGGACTGAATTTGTACCAGCCTGGCATACATAGCCTGTTTTAAAAACAACAATAAAATTTGTGTGTGTGTGTGTGTGTGTGTGTGTGTGTGTGTGTGTGTGTGTGTGTGTTGGCAATTAGAGGTGTGCCCCACCATACCTGGAAAGTTCTGTGTATTCTTGGGCTGGGGATGTAGCTCAGTGGAATAGTCTTGCCTAATATGCACAAGGACCTGGGTTCAATCCCCAGCACCAAAAAAAGAAAAAAGAAAATTCCGTGTATTCTTGAGCATGTCCTGTCTACCAGGGCAGAGCTAGCCTTCCGCAAAGGTGGATTTTAGCCCTGTTAAGCCCAACTGAAGAAACAGTGCTCTGACTGAAGATGGAGAAGCTAAAAATAAAGTCTGGGCTCTTTTTTGCTTAATGTGCCTGGAGCCAAATCCACTAGGGCAGACCTGACCGGCAAGGGCAGGCAAGGTTGGTGACAGGAAAGTGAGTAGGGAAGAGGAAGTGGGGAGGAGGTGGAGGGCCAGGCTGTGGGCTCAGGAGCTGGGTGCGCTTAGGTAGGCATCTCGGAGGGCAGCATTAGGGGCTTGGGACATCAAGCTTTCCCTGAACCTGAGGGGAAGACCTGGTCATATCATATATAGGCAAAGGATTGTTTCTGCAGTGACCAGGAGAGCAGAGGAGGAAGGGAGAGGGAAGAGCAAAGTGAGAGAGAGCCCGGATGGTAGAAGCCTGAGCCCTGAGCCCTGCAACTAGTGATATCAGATACCCTGAGGAGGAAGAGTGAGGATGGGCTACACTCTCACTGAGCAGGCAGAGGTGCGGCGGCTGTGGGCACTCAAGAGATGGGATCTGAGACCAAAAGACAAGGTGTGACCCCAGAGAATATGAATTCGGGGGAAATCTTTGATCCTGCATGGTTAGGAGGGCTGGAAGATGCCGGAAGTATACCATAGAGGGGCCTTCTGCTCTTATACCAGGAAGGAGATTCATAGAGGCTTCTCATAGCCCACTGCTGCCCAAAGACAAACCCAGCAAGGCCCACCCTGCCTCCCTAACCCCCAACATTGTCACTGTCCCTGATAGCTCTTCTCCCACAGGCCAGGCCACCCCTCATCAGCCAGGGAAAGCAGAACTCAGGAACCTCAATCCAACCAACCAGCAATAACCCCAGTCCCCCTAATTCACAGCCAGGTACTCACGTCATCCAGCTTCCGGTCTGTGCCCAAGGCCAACAGGTTATTGAACTCTCTCTCCATCACCTGGCGGGCCTAGAAGCCACAGGGCAAAAGAGGAAAGGATGAGAGGGGCTGTAATTAGTGGCTCTGATGCTATCTTTGGCTTGGTTGGTAGAGTGCTGCTCTGCAGTCTGTGAGATCCCAGGTTCGATTCCCAGCACCACAAAAATGGGAGAAGGACGTGGCAATCCACTCCCAAGGCAATTCTGAAACAATCAGCTATTGAAAATCCTATGAGGATCGCTATGTGTCAGACATGACTCAACAGCACCTAACAACAACAACAACAATGCTATCTTTCATCTTTCTTCTTGGGTCCAAGGGCAGAGATAGCACAGGGATTTGGTGGAGCATAGCCCATTTGAAACTTCATACACCTTTCTGAGGCTATTTCTTCAAGCAAACCTCCAAAATGTCATATCAGAACTGAAACTGTTAACCTTAGGATTCTTTCATATGGTACGAATCAGGGGGAAAAGTCTTTAAAAAAAAAAAAGTAGGATCACAGATCACATGGATGGATGAGCTTTACCTACTGGGAAATAAAAAAAAAACACACTTTGTCTACAAGGGGAAAATCATGGCTGACTACCTTTTGGTGAGGGCAGGGAGTTGGGGAGTAAGCATCGGGACCATGGGTCACCAAAACTTGTTTAGATTAAATAAGTATATGTGACAAGATCCCATGTCACAAAAGTCAATTACAAAGACTGCTCAGGTATGAATATTGGTGGCTCTGGGCTGTGTGGCACACAAAGGCTTTCTCTAGGCCTTCCAGAAATTAACTCATTAAGAAAACTGCCAGAAATGGGAGGGTGTGCAAAACTTCCTGCCACCAGATATTTTTGAGCATCTTAAATGAAGGACTCCATACTGGATTGGATACCACTTCCCTTGGTTCCTGAACGAACTGGTCAGGAAAGTAAGAAAGGTTAGAAAGCAATAGAGAGGTGTCCCTACTACAATTTATAGAATTATTCCTATCCACAATAACAATGCATTTAGAGACAGGAAATAAAAGGAAGAGAGAATCTCATTTCTGGGGTGTGGTGGAGAGATATTAACGGTTGTCATGGTTTAGATAGGAAACGTTCCCAACTTAGATATTAAAGCTTTAGCCCTCAGTGTAATTGTCAAAAGTAGGGCTCTGGGGAAGTGATTGTATCATGAGGGCTCTAACCTGATCAAAGGATTAATCCACTGATGAATTCATAATCTGATGGCATTATCAGGAGCTGGGGCCTAGGTAGGGGAAATAGGTAACTAGAGGTGTGCCCTTGATGACTATGCTTTGTCCCTGGTCTCTCTCTCCCCCCCCCACCTCTCTCTCTCTCTGCTTCCTGGCCGCCATGAAGTGAGCAGCTTCCCTCCACCCTGTCCTTCCTCCATGATGTTTCCACCTTGCCAGGTCTAAAAGCAAAGCAGTCAAATGACCAAGGACCAAAACTATGAGCCAAAATAAACCTTTCCGCCTTTAAGTTAACTTGCACAGGTATTTTGTCCCAGTGATGAAAAGTTACTAATACAACCAGAGAGTTCTATGTTGTTGTTAATAGGTGCTGCTGAATCAGGTCCCTATATACAACAGAATGAAACACTCCCCAACACTGTGCCATGCCTGGCACTATGTCAGTGTTTCTCAGCTGTTCTTGGGTTTTCAATGGCTGATTGTTTCAGGATGGCTTTGGGAGTGGATTCCTACATCCTTTTCCCACTTTTGCAGTGCTGGGGATTGAACCTGGGGCCACAAAGTAGCACTCTACTAACTGAGCTAACCGACAGCCTCATGAGAGCTCTATAAGGTAGTCTTTGTCAGTACTGGGGATATAACATTTTTACAAATGACCTCAAAGGAAAAGCACAGGAAATTGTCAAGTATCTCATGGCACTGCTTTTCTGGGTAGTGAAAGGTGACGTGACTAAGTATCAACTTCAGAAGCATCTTACAGAGCTGGGAAGGCGAGCAGGAAAGTGGGAAATGAAGGTCGAGGGGGGCAAGCATAGAGAAACTGCATTTGGGGATGGGGAGGATATCCAAGCCCTTCTTAGAGGACAGAGGATCCTTGCCATCCACGTTGACTGGATAGAAGGAGTCACTGCAGAGACCTTACAGCTGCTATCACCCCAGGGCCAGCACACCACCCACAACTACGAGACAGCACCGCTCTACCCTCTCTCAAGCCAAAACGTGTCTGTTCCCAGAATAGCCTAGGCAGCCTGGTGGCTGAATTTCAAAAGCGACCTGACAGCTGCAAACAGTCCAGACCAGGGCAGCTAAACTGATCAGGGATGGAGGGGAGTCTATCTGAGGGAGGGCTAAAAGAATTAAGCCCACGCTGTCTCAGGCCCAGAGGCAATATAATCAGAGTTTATAAAATTCACAGTTCTCACAAAAGGTGAGGATAGGCTGAACACCAAACCTGAACTGTGAGGAGGAAGCTGCCCTTCCCCAGGGGGCGCCTGGCAGGGGCATATTTAGGACAAACAGAACCAGGAAGCTCTTTATGCAACTGTTAGGACCTCTAGAGTCCATTACCCACAGGAAGTTAGGAAAGCCAAAAATATAAATAAGTTCAAGGGAATTAAGGTATATTCTTAGATGACAGCTCCACAATAATTGTGAAATGTAATTGAAGGACATCTGGTCTTTTGAGATGTTGACCAGCAGGCGAAGTCCTGCTTCGTGGAGAGGCTCTGGGCTGTGCTCCCTGGTCTGTTTAGCTTTCTAAAGTCTGGGTGCTCAGGGACCGATTCCCTAAGGTGACAGACAAAGGGCATAGGACTCCCTGGTCCCTATGGGCCCAGGGCTAGCTCTCCTATAAGAAAAGGCAGGTCAAAGAAGCAGGCAGAGGACATGGAAGACACTGAGTCTTGGTTGAAAAGGGAATGGGAGGCGAGGGAGGTACCCACAGCCGTGTGGGGACAAACACAGGGGTCTCTGCGTGTGACGACCACCTTTTCTCCAGGGGCCTTTGCTATGCATAGGGACCACACTTGGAGGGTTGAGGACGCTGCAGTCCCCTTGGGATAGGCTCCAGAAAACCATATAGGGACAAATCTCTAAGGCAGGGAGAGAAAGAGAGGGAGAGAGAGATTGATTGATTGACTGATTGATTTGGACTGATTAAAAAGTCTGTGCACCTGAGTGTTCTGTGTGGGGATCTGGAGGACCAAGGCCAGCGTGTTGTGGTCGAAGTTCTCGTCCAGGGCCAGCAGGGCGCCATGCACACCGCTCTCGTGCAGGTTTCCCGCGTAGTCCCGAAGCCCAATAGACTGGACCCAGTGAACCACCTGGTCATTGGTCCAGACCAGCACGTCTGAAGGGCGGGGGAAGAGAGAGTGGAAGGGAGACAGTCAGTTCAGCCCAGATCCCCCAGGGGCAGGAGGAGAGTTCCAGACCCAGAGCCCTGGTCACTCTGCTGCCTGGCTCCCATCCCTCCCCACATCCCCACCCCTTCTTTCTCCACTCCTGGCACTGGGGTCCTGCAGCACCAGCCCCATCTCGCTCCATCCCTGCCAATCTCTAGAACTTGGGATAAAGCCAACCAGCTCCCAGGGTTCTCCCCAGATCTGCACGTGTGCCCCCCACCCCAGGTCTGAATGGCCTCCTCCTCCAACTCCAAATCTCTTCTAAAACCTGCCTTTCTTTCCCACCCAGTGCCACACCAATCAGCCTACAGCACTGCCCTGGGGCAGTCACTGCATTTGTCCAGTTGGTGGCTACTCTCTGAGGGGTGGGGGTACCACGGCTGAGTGGGCATGGACTGTGTCTCCTTCAGCAGACTGAGAGAACCTGCAGCTTGGGGCTGGACCTCTCCTCTCAGATTCCCTGAGGCTCCAGATGCCTCCTCTCCTCCCGCCCTGAGGCAAAGGCCAGCGAGGCAGGCTGCTCCGCATCTCCGGCACTGCCCTGTTTCTCAGCTTACCTTTGATCTCATGCTGGCTCTCCTCCCGCCTCTTCTCCAGCTCCTTCCGGTCATAATTCAGCCTCTTCAGACACATGATGCCGTACTGAAGACTGGTTCTGCAGGCACGCAGCCCCTGAGCCAGAGCCTCGACGGGGCTACGCTCCCACTTGCATCCCCCACGCCCCACACCAGCCACAGCAGATCCAGACCCACCGCCTCCAGCTCACAGAGCACCTCAGCCCCCTCAGCCCCCTCTTGCCACCAGGGCTTGCACTTCAGCTGAGGTTACTTCCCTCTCTGCTACCTTACATCCTCCCTCACTCAGTGAGGGGGCCTGTGGTGGTTAATCTTGATTGGCAACTTGATTGGATTCAGAAGCACCTAGGAGACTAGTAAAGCACACCTCCGGGGGTGCCTGGGAGGGCATTTCTAGGGAGAATTAACTAAGAGGGGAAGACCAGCCTTGAATTTGTGCAGCACCATTCCTTAGGCTCTGGGGTTCAGATGAAATAAAAGGAAAAAAGAAGAGAGCATGGGAGCTTAGGCATTGTCACTGCTTCCTGGCTGCAATGATGTGAGCTGCTCTGCTCCAGCATGCCATTCCCGCCATAACAGACTGAAACCACAGAAACTGTGAGCTGAAATAAATCCTTACTCCCTTAAGTTGTTCATGCCAGATGCTCTGTCACGGCAATGGGCAAGTGACTAACACAGAAAACTGGTACCAAGAAGTAGGATCAGTGCTGTGGCTAAACCTGACCATGTGGTTCTTAAGCCTTTGGAACTGGTTTGCAAGAGAAATTTGGAAGTTTGGAGAAGAAAGCTAGAAAGGCCCTAGAAAGCTGTTAAGTTTGGCATCCTGAGTAATTCTGGTGGGAGCTCAGAAGATCAGGACGATGATAAAAACATGGACAGTAAAGGCTGTGTTCATAAATTTCAGATGGGAATGAGGACTCTACTGGGAATCAGACTAGAAACCATTTGTGTTACATTGTGGCAAAGAACTTATCTACATTTTGTCCATGCCATGAGACTTTGTGGGAGGCTATTTAAAGATGATGGAGTGATCTGGCTGAGGAAATTTCAAGTCAGCCCAGCATTTAGGGCATGTCATGGTTATTGCTACCTGCCTTTAGTCTGGTTTGCAGTGAGAATTGAGAGCAAAAAGCAGAGCAGAAAGACTTGAAAAAATTAAAGAGTGGTCAGAAAAGCCTGTATGAAGTTGGGACTAAGGAAGGCATAGTTTCTGAAGAGATTATGCCATTAAAAAGAAGCCAAAGACTCTGCCTCCAGACAATAGGAAAGATTCCTTGAGGACATCTCAGGAGTTGGCCAGCCTCCACCCATCACAGCTTAAGGGTATGAAAGAATACACTCATATGGAAGACTTTCCCAGAAGGAGAGCTCCTCTGGGGCTCCCTGCTTGGACAGGGTGACCTAGGAAAGTACTTCCCCATGTTCAGTCATCCAGGTACTCAGAGGCCACTACAGCCATGGTTCAAGAGGGCAAGTTACTGCTCCCAGCAGACCTTGCTTTCATCTACATGATGCAGGTTTTTCAAACACGCAGAAAGTAAGCATCACACAATCATGGAGGCTTCCACCAAGATTTCAAAGAAAGGCCTGGGAGGCCAGGCAATGTGTGGCAGAGTCAAGATCCCCACAAGAGGCCCCTGAAAAGTGATGTGTGAAGCTGTGAAGATGAAGGGGAAGATGCAGTAGAGATTCTAGGAACTTAGAGATGCCAGGAACAGACGATCTTCCAAGGAAAGCCACAGGCAACAAGCAGACCCAGCACAAGAGAGGGGCCATGTGGGCTACAAATGGCAAGGCCAGGGGGTGTAGGGCTACCTAATACCTCTGGGGCCCACATCCTGCCACCACATGTCCCAGATGCCAGACATGGATCTATAGGATTTAATGTTTGCCCTGCTGGGTTTCATTCTTCCTTTGGTCTCATCCCTCCTTTCTATCCCCCCATTCCTCCCTTTGGGAACGGATATGTTTATTCTGTACCATTGTTTGTTGGAAGTATATAACTTTCTTTTAAAGTTTTACAAGGGCTCACAGTTAAGAGTTTGCCTTGAACCTCAGAGGAGACTTTGAACTTGGACTTTTGAACAATGTTGATATCCTGTAAATAATGCCTCAGTGCATCCATAGCCCTGCGGCACTGAAGCCCGTCAGATCTCAGAAGCTAAGCAGGGTTAGGCCTGGTTAGTGCTTGGATGGGAGACCGCCTGGGAACACCAGGTGCTGTAGGCTTGGGAGACAGTCCCAGAAACCCACTCCCCCAAAAAATCAATCCGCCATTGAAAACCCTATGAACAGCAGAGAAGCACTGACAATAGTGTTTTGTCTGTTGTATGTAGGGTCGCTATGAGTCGGATCCCGACTCAACGGCACCTAATAACAACAACAACATCGCCACCTGGGGCTGGGATTTAGCTCAGTTGATAGACTGCCACTCTGAGTCTCTGAGGTCCCAGGTTTGATTCCCAGCACCCCAAAAATGAGAGAAGCATGTGGCAATCCACTCTCAAGGCAATCCTGAAACAATCAGCCATTGAAAACCCTATGAGGGCCACTATGAGTTGGACATGACTTGGCAGCACCTGACAAAAACCACCTAGCTCAGTGAGCTGGTGGAACTCAATTTCCATGGGACTTTTTTTCGCTATCTATAAAATAAGAATTCTGAAAGATCCCTTTCTTGTCACAAAAACTATGACTTAGAAGAATCTTTCCAGACTTAAGAACGTACTTGTGAATGTTAAATGGAATAAAAGCAGATGGCGCACAGCTAAGATGACATGTTGGAGACACTTCAGCGACTGAAGCCCTGGAGCATCAGAGCTCATCTGGAGCTGCGTGGCAGGCTGGCTCCTCTCCCCGCCCTGGGCAGAGGGGCCATGCCAGGGCTTCCACAGCCCTGGTGAGACCGGCTGGCTTCCTTCAACAGCCTGGGGGCACGCTGGTGTGGCAGGGGACTAGCCCTCCCCCCCAGCCCTAGCAATCACTGAGGAGCAGACAGGTGCAGCAGGGCCTGGCAGCGTCCTGGGCAGAGACAACAGATTCCTTTTCAGCCCCAGCGAGGCAGGTGGAAGAGAGGCCACAGAGGCCTCCCTCTGGATGTGGCCTCACAAGTTTGTTGGGGTCGGAAGGGCTGAGGAGCATGGGACAGGGTCTCCATGAGACCAGTAGGCTTGAGATCACAGCCTTTGTCCCACCTGTCCGCTGCCATCAGACCTGAGTGACCTGGGGCTCCTGCACCTTCCTATACCTCGGTTTCCTCAGCCAGGAAATGAGAAGGCTAATTAGCCTTAATTAGAGTGGGAGGACATTCACAGAGCCCTCTGGGAACCTTGAAAAGCCACACCCCCCCGAGCCCCGCCTCTTATCTCATTGTCCACACAAGGCAAAAGACCCGGCTTCAACAGGAAGGAAGCTGGACTCTATGAAGGACTTCCTAAAACCTGCCAGCTCCTGGAACCATAACCAGCCACCTTGCTCCCTAACTCAAGAGCCTGCTGGGACCAAGCAGGGGATGCAGGTGAAGGAAGCAGGCTGGAGGGGCTGGGGAACCAGAGGAAGCCCCCACCCCATCCTACAAAGGCGCCGCTGTCCAGCTCCAGAGGGCCGCTTCCACACTGGAACATCTGATAGAGCTCAGTCTTTCCAAAGAAGCCAAGAAATCCAGAAGTCTATGTAAAATCTCCTACTGTTTAAGCACTGGCAACTAAATTCATGATATTTAAAACACATGTGAGCCAAATGAAACATATCTGTGGGCCAAATTCTACCCATAGGCTGCCAGCCTGGGACCTGGGCCACCATAGCTTCGTACAGAAGATCTTTCCAGCCTACAGGACATGAAGATTAGCTGACACTGCACAAAAGGACGTGGGTCCCAAGCTGAGGGGTCCCCATCAGAGATGCTGCCAGGGCAAAGGCCCAGCAAGCACTTTCTCTCCTCAACCTGGAAGGAACGAGGCATCTAAGCTAATTATCGGATTCGGTGTTAGTCTGCTCAGGGTAAACAGAGAACTCAGCAAGCCCAAAGACAGCAAGGAAATCCAGACCCAGGAGAGAATCTCAGAGATAATGCTAATGAGAAATGGCTTTTCTTAAGCCGGGCGTGGTGGCGCACCCCTGTAATCCCAGCAGCTCAGGAGGCAGAGGCAGGAAGATCGCAAGTTTGAGACCAGAGGCAGTCTGTGTAATTTAGCGAGACCCTATCTCAAAAAAGCAAAAAATATGGGCTGGGGGGTGCAGCTTAGTGGTCCAGCACTTGCAAAGCGTGCAAGTCCAAGGCCCTAGGTTCAACACCTAGTACCGCAAAAAAAAAAAAAAAAAAAAAAGGCTTTTTGCATCCTGGGGGTGAGAGGTAAAAGCAACAAATCTTCAGACTACAGATGAGACAAGAATTTAATGAGGGAGATTTTCCCGGCAGAGAGAGCCCTCCTACCACCCAGAAGAGGTCATGCGAAGAGGAGAGAGGCACCTCCCTTCCCAGACACAGATGCCCAGGCTAAGGGAGACCCGCGCGGGGGAGGTGGCCCCGCCTCCAGCCTGGCTCACCGATGGAAGCTGTCCACCATCTTCAGGTGGACCCGCAGGTCCTTCTTGGTGAGGTGATCCAGCATGCGCGCGTCCACCAGGCACTCCATGAAGTAGCTCCGGTACTGCGGCAGCCCCAGGCTGGGCAGCCACTCATTCCCAATCCACTCGTGGTTCATGTCTCCATAGGCCAGGGTCTGGGGCGACAACAAGGGGGAAGCCATGGGGGGAGGAAGGCAGTGCCACCAGGCTGCATTGGTGAGTCTGGGTGGGAGAAACACTGATTCATCCATGACGGAGGGAGGGGTTCAATAAAATCTCAGCTTCTTTTCACTAAGGGTGGGAGGTGGGGGATTTCAGATGGAACTTTCCAAGATCTCAGGAGCATCCAGTTCCACTCTGCTGTCAGCTATCTGCGCTAAGGAACGGGAGTAACCGTCCAGAAAGCAGGGAACAAGGCGTCCTTCCTGGGCAGCGTTATCAGCAGAACTGCCTAATTCTCAACGAGCCTTGATCCCGCTGAGCCCAGGGGAGACGCTGTGTCACAGTGGCCCTGCAGAGTAGCAAAGGATACCGGCCTCACTTTGGGGAGCAGCTGGCCTCACCTCACAGTCCATGGGGATGTTAAGCCTTGGTTGAAGGCAGAAAAACGAAGGGCACGTAGCCTGTACCCGAACAGCCAGTTCGGTTTCCAAAAGCTTGGTCCTCTACTACAAGAGTTCTCCAGGTCCCTCACTGCCTTCCCCATGCACCACCTCCCCTGGCTCTGAGAAGTCAGCGCCACCTAGAACATCACCTCTCTATGCGAGCGAGCTGGGGTTCCCTGACCACCCATCTTTAGAAAGCTTCCATTTTGACATCCAACCTCCACCGCTCTTCGTTACCCTGCTTGATATTTTCAAGCTGAAAAGGTCTAACGTGGTATCTTTTAAAAGGAAATGGTAGACACATATAAAACCGTGTGTCACGAAGTCTCGTTATTAAGTGTAAGAGGGAAGCTAAGGTCCATGGGCAGCAGCCAAGGTAGGAAGCAGCACAGTACCCAGCCCTTATAGCCGCCCTTCTGCTGTTTTTCCCTAGCTGTGCCCTACCGCTCCACCATCCTGAATTTTTTGTCTAGCATTCCCCTGCTTTAAAAAAAAAAAATTTCTTTTACAATTTTTCCAAACACCAATGTTGTTGTTGTTGCTAGGTGCTGTCGAGTCGGTATCTGACTCATAGCGACCCTCATAGGGTTTTCAATGGCTGTTTCGGGATTGCCTTGGGAGTGGATTGCCAGGCCCTTCTCCCACTTTTGCGGTGCTGGGAATTGAACTTGAGACCTCAGAGACTGCAGCGCAGTGCTCTACCAACTGAGCTAAATCCCAGCCCATAAATACCAATGTATATTTTTCTAAACAATGCATTATTAACTTTGCCTGATTTTGAATTTTAGCTTCAAAGTCAATGAAGCCACAGTGCTTTTAGTTTTTCATTTAGCGTTATATTTCTCGGATTCCTCCATGTCCTCTCCTGAACAGCGCCTGAGCATGCAAAGACGCTAGGATTGCCTTGTCCCGTATCCTCAGACGGGGTCTTCCCTGCAAATAGAAATGGCTGCTCCACGCCTCCTCCGCCTTCACTGTACTTGTCCCTCTCCAATACAGTTCCATTGTTTCTTTGTTGATATTGCTCTTTTCATCTCTGCTGATTCTGTTTATTGATATTATTCCTTTATTTACTGCTCCATGATAGCTCTACCTGCTTGCTTTTGTATCCAAAGATCTTAGAAAGGCCTGTTGTTGTTGTTGTTAGGTGCCGTGGAGTTGAGTCCGACTCATAGGGTTTTTAGTGGCTGACTTTCGGGATTGCCTTGGGAGTGGGTTGCCATGTCTTTCTCCTATTTTGCGATGCTGGGAATCAAACTCGGGACCTCAGAGACTGCAGAGCGGTGCTCTACCAACTGAGCTAAATCCCAGCCCTCGAAAGGCCTAACACCTAGTAAATGCTCAGTAAATATTTGCTCACAACGGCACCACGAAGGTGGTGCCAAGAGGGACAAGGAGCAAAAGAGGACTGTATGACTGAGTGTCATTATTCCTGGGGAGAGAGTCAAACTGCAAAGAAGAGGCAGGCATGCTGGGGGCCCAGCCCTGCTGCGCTGCTCATCTGGCCCCCTGGGAGACCAGATCGAGGAGCTACAGGGGACCAGGGGGAGTGGACTCAGTGGAAGGAAGATCTGCGTCTGTCTGGGGATTTTGGCGCAGGCTGCGGGGGGTGAGAACCCACAGGAAGGAGGGCCGGCCTGATGAGGGAGGGAGACTCACCTGAGCCCAGCTTCCCTCCTCACTGTCCTAGCAGGAACGAGTGCCGCGTGTCAAGGGAGACAAAAAGATCAAGAGACGGGGCACCTCCTCCCCAGGCCCCATCAAAGAGAGGGGGAGAAGATGCCCCAGTAGCTGGGAGGGAACTAGGGAGAGTTTGGGGGGATGGTTAAGAGAACACGGGCTGGTGGTGAGAGGGAGCAGAGGCACATGGGAAAACGTGCTTCTGTGCCTCCCAGGCTTGAGGCTGGGCAGCCCCCGTCCTCCCTGTTCCTCCACCCCAGACTAAGCCAAAGCCAAGGACTCTGTGGCTCAGGCCCAGAGCAGGGCAAAGCTGTCTGCAGCCTAGCTCTCCTCACCTGCAGTTGGCCAGGCCAGGGTTGGCTGAGGCCCTTGGAAGAGAACTCTCTACCCCCCCACAGCGTGTTCCCAGTCACACCTCCTCCTTGCAGCCCTCCCCTGAGAACAGAACCCCATCACACCAGGGACATTGGCCCCTGTGGCTCCCACACCTTCCCTTCATCCCCAGGTGCCACTGCGCCCAGGGCCACGGGCCACACTCACTGTTTTGGTGGATGTTGCCAGCGTCTCCATCTCTTCGTGGGTGACCCAGACATTCCCAGAAGACTGAGGGAGAGATAAAGCCTCACTGATCTTGGGCCGGAGTCCCTCAGATCCCCAGCAGGGAGCCCCAAGAACAATGACAACACTCCCTTCCCGACTCCTCCCACACATCCAGCCCCAACGTCTGCAGTCTGCACGCTGTCCAGCTCTGAGCAACGTGGTGGCAGAGACACCTTTTCTACCACAGTGTCTGCACTGCTCAGCACAGTGGCTGACACATAGTCAGTGCTCAGCAAATGCTTCCTGGAATGGCACAAATGAACGGTGCGGACCCGATGCCGGGGGCTGACTGCAATCACGAAGTGAGATTTGAGAGGACAGGACAGCATCCGAAGGTGCCCTAGTTCCTCTCCTTTCCCCAGCCCGGAAGTAACACAGAATCCCAGAAGTCCCATCCTACGTGCTCCGCCCAGAGATCTGAATTGTCGTCAGGGTGGAGATGGCAAAATGGAGCCCAAGGGTGGCAGGGAACCAGGCCTGCTGGGATCCTTCTAGAATCAACATCATTCCTTCCTAAAGTCCAGGGAGAGCCTGCTGTGTGGTTGGGAAATTAAGGGGCAGCGCTCAACGCTTCCATCTCCCAGAGATATGGGAAAACGTGCTTCTGTGCCTCCCAGGGGGCGGGGATTTAGCTCAGTGGGTAGAGCACCGTGCTGCAGTCTCTGAGGTCCCGAGTTCAATTCCCAGCACCGCAAAGATGGGAGAAGGGCCTGGCAATCCACTCCTAAGGCAATCCCAAAACAGCCATTGAAAACCCTATGAGGGTCGCTGAGTCGGATACCGACTCAATGGCACCTAACAACAACAACATGCCTCCCAGGCTTGAGGCTGGGCACACACACACAGTCCTCCATGTTCCTCCACCCCACACTAAGCCAAGGTCAAGGGCTCAGTGGCTCAGGCCTAGAGCAGGGCAAAGCCATCTGCAGCCCAGCTCTCCTCCCCTGCAGTGGGCCAGGCCAGGGGTGGCTATGGCCTTTGGAAGAGAACTCCCTACCCCTCCACAGCGTGTTCCCACAGGGAGAGTCTTTGCAAACACTCCTGCAGGGCCCCTGTAGGTGACTGGGGTGGGGGAGGTCACTCACCGTCCTGGAGGTGGGCGGGGCTGAGGGGCTGGTCAGAGACACCATCTCCTGGATGGCCAGCCGCAGCTTGAGCCGGTGCAGGGCGTTGCTGATGCCGATCTCCCGCTGGATCTCCGTGTCCGACAGGGCGGACATGATGGCCCCACTCTTGACATTGGCCCGGCAGGCTGCCACATACCAGGCGGGCATCCCCACCCAGAGCTGCAGACACGGAGCACGCGGGGATGATTCAGCCTCTGCCCCTGAGGCCTGGGCCCCGCTGCCAGGAGCTTGGCCACGTGAAGTAGGTGGCAAAGCCCTCAGTGTAGCAGACGCAGAGCAGGAGGGGTCGGAAGTATAAAGAGGTCTATCCCTAAACCCCTCCTTCCCATTTTACAGACTTAAAAATCTGAGGTCTGGGAAGGGACAGGATTTTCTCCGCATCACAGTGGTGATTAACTCCTGGGGGCAGCCTGTATGAAGAGCCCAACTGCCTGTCAAAGACTGAGGCCTGGGGGATCGGTCCTCTCGTCCAAACCAGTGACCTATGAGGCATCACTGCTGTTGTTGTTAGGTGCCATCGAGTCGGTGTCGGACTGATAGCAACTCTGTGTACAACAGGCGAAACACTACTGTCAGTGCTTCTCTGCTATTCATAGGGCTTTCAATGGCGGATTGATTTTGGGGACCAATTCTGCCCTCCAATGTTCGTGCTGTGTGCGTGCACCCTGGGAGGCAAGTGAACACCTCGCGTGGCGCACACATGCTTGGCAGGAAGAGAGACACCCTGGGAAAGTTACAGGGGCCCCAACCCGCTGGGCAGGAGCCCCGTCCTATGCCATCTGGTCTCCTCTCAGCCCCCAGAGCGGCCCCCTGGCCCAGGCTCACCTCCAGCCAGGACACCACGGTGGGGCCATCCCACTGGGCGAAGGGCATCCCCTTCCTGCGAGCATCTTCAAGCAGCTGGTGTCTTGTAGAAGAAGCACAGGCTCATCATCTCCTCCTCCTCTCAGCCAGCCTGACTCCTGGGGACCTTGGGCTGGGCCACTTCCCCTGCTGCCCACCCCTGGACTCCTCTGCTCTCTGCCAGAAGCAATGTGACACCACAAAGGGGGACGGGAATGCCGCTCCGTGCCCAGAGCGCAACTCTTGCGTCGCTTACGTGCACCCTGACACACATCAACTCAGACATCAATCCACCCTGCCCGACACTCACGGGCCCCGAGTCACTCTCTCGCAGCCCCTCACTTGCTCCTTCCTGGGGTTATCCTCAGACCCTCCGTCCCACCCAGGACAGACCTGATGCGCCCACATGGACCAGGCCAGCTCCGCTCAGGAAGGGCCTTGCTGGGCTCTGCTCCCTGAGCCCAGCCCCATGGCGGCTCAGTGGAGGGGAAGTGGCAGGGGCCTGGCACCCCGGCAGCACCTGGCCTGTGGCTCTTACTTCTTCTTCATCCGCCGGTCCTTCTCGGCCTGGGTCCCCAGCTTGGTAGGCACCATGGGTTCCTGCAGGCTGAGCTCGGGGTCTGTTAGCACAACTGGAAGGGAAGCGAAGGGTGTGTCACAGGGCTCTTGGCTTCTCCTCCCTCGGCCCGGACCCAGGAGGAAGAGCAGAAGCAGGAGGAGGCGCCTTAGTTAGAAAACTCTGGCAGGTCTGATGGGTCTCCCATTATTTCTGGATCAGACCAGGGTCGCTGCATTCAGGCAGCCTCGGGGTGGCACTGGGCGGATCATCCCCAGCCCAGATGGCACTTCCCTGGGACCCTCAGCCCTGGACTTGTTTTCCAGCCTGAAATCCTACATAGAACCTGTCCATCTTCCAAGCCAAGACACAAAGTAACCCCGGAGGTCAGATATAAGCGGTCTACAAGGCTCAGGGGCTGGGATTTAGCTCAGTTGGTAGAACACTGTTCTTCAATCTCTGAGATCCTAAGTTCGATTCCCAGCACTGCAAAAGTGGGAGAAGGACGTGGCAATCCACTCCCAAAGGCAATCCCAAAACCATCAGCCATTGAAAACCCTATGAGGGTCGCTATGTGTCGGACCCAACTTGACAGCACCTAACAACAACAACAAGGCTCAGAGAAGATTGCTCCGACTTGTGTGCGGGGCTGGGGGGAAAGTTTGCACACAGAGAGGTGTCTCCTGGGCTCTTTCTCTGGGCGTGCTTGTTTGCACAGACTGCAAGGGGAACACACTCTGCTCCGCCTTCTACTGAGGATCTCCCAAATTCATGGCAGAACCCTACAGACTTCACGGCAAAGGGCAGCATCGTAGAAGCCTGCAGTCCTGACCACTCCCCACAGTGTGCCAGGACAGCAGGGGTGCGCGATCCAAACAGCAATCAGAAGCGCCGTCTTGGGTTGAGGTGCCAGCGTGCCGTGGGGAGCAGGAAATCATCAGGCTTTTCACGAGACACCTCAGCCACGGATCAGAACTTCCTGCTTCCCCATCTGTGGCTGGCTCTGCAGTTCTCCTCGTCCAAGGCTGCGGGGGAGGGAGCTCTGCCTCGTTCCTGGCCTGAGACTCCCACATCCCAAGCAGAGGTACCCTCCCCGCTCCTCAGCTAGCTGTGTGCTAATTCACACCTTCCGAAGGTGCAGGTGTGAGGAGGGCTAATTATGCACTAGAGTTCAAAGGTTCCTTTCTTCTAGCTGATCAGTTCCTCCCCTGCATGATTCAACATTCCCACAGCTTCGGGGGACTTCTGATTGTTGTCTATAGGTTAGGAGCTGGCCCTGATTAGCCTGCCATCACTCCCCACACTGCCACCCACTCCTCCTCCACTAGCAGCAGACATAATGGACAGTAGCCCTCTCACCCACACACCTTTCCCTTTCTTGGCCACACCCTCTCCTTGTGCACACACCTCTTCCTTGCCAGGCTAATTCCTGCAAGCTTCCATGCTGCCCAGCAGAGGAAACCCCTCCCACCACCCCCACCTCACCACAACTAGATCTAAGTCCTGCAGACCCCAGCCAATCTATACTGTTATACTGCTTTGAAACCGTCTCCTTTTTCCTTTTTCATTCAACACTGAGCTCCTTAAAGAATAAGGTACCGCTCCAACCCCTAGTATTATTCCACACACGGATTACTCAATAAATGTTTGGCCAAATGACTGGAGAGGTGGTGGAAAGAAGAGAAAGAAGGAAGGGGAAGGGAGACAGGAAAGAAGCAATAAGGGTGAGGGAA
>VMDO01028965.1:0-23233 GCA_007922755.1 Pedetes capensis
ATCTTTAGTAGAATTTTGCTGGTGTGTGATATTAATGATATTGTCTGATAGTTTGCACATTCAGTTGGATCCCCTTTTTTGGGAATAGGCACAAATATGGATCTCTTCCAGTCAGTTGGCCAAGTAGCAGTTTTCCAAATCTGTTGGCATAAACATGTTAACACCTCCAGTGCTGCATCTGTTTGTTGAAACATCTCTACTGGTAGTAAAAAAAAAAAAATTAAAAATCTAAAAAATCCTTTGCCTCAATTCTAAATTTTTTAAATGTAGTAAAATTAGGGGGAAAATGTTTTGCCTATTTTGTTTTGTTTTTGTAGTGTTAAGGTGTTGAACCCAGGGCTCACACATACTAGGCAAATGCTCTACCACTGAGCTGCACCCCAGCCCCTTTTTTATATTTTTTATTTAAAGACAAGGTCTTGCTAAGTTGCACAAGCTGCCTCTGACCTCCAACTGTGGTCTTCCTGCATCAGCCTCCAGAGTTAATGGGATTACAGGTGTGTGCCATGGTGCCCAGCTGAAATTAGGATCCTTTTTAAAAGTAAAAAGTTTTAAATAACAATAAAAATTTTTTTCTACAATAATGTTCACGAAAATATTATTCATAACTGAAAGAGAATGTCCCAAAATAATGAGCCCTTTGATAGACTCTGTATAGGGGAAAAAGGTGTCTTTAAACGTAAAAACTAATATTATTTTCGGTAGAAAGTAATTTTTGTTAACCACATAAATATAAAAGAAATTGTCTAAATTTAGTATTAATATAAAGCAGAGGGTCGGCTTTAGCTCAAGCTGTTACTTCCTCGAGCCATACTTTCATCCACAAAACAGAGCATTTTCTTCTGTGTGTACATATTTGTATCTTGAAGGAAAGTTTTTATCTGTGTGAATATGCTAAAGAAAACTAATCTGAAGTTTCATTTATCTTATCACAGGTTGCTTCTGGTGAATGTAACGAAGACACCGAAGTTTACAACATTACCCTGTGTACGGGGGACGAGCTCACTCTAATGGGGCAGGCGGAAATCCTTTATGCAAAGTCTTTCAAGGAAAAGTCACGGCTCAACACAATCTTCAAAAAGATTGGGAAGCTCAATTCCATCAGCAAGCTGGGGAAAGGCAAAATGCCATGCCTCATTTGCATGAATCACCGGACCAACGAAAGCATCAGCCTTCCATTCCAATGCAAGGGCAGATTTAGCACCCGAAGTCCCCTGGAACTTCAGATGCAGGAGGGCGAGCACACCATCCGCAACATCGTGGAGAAAACCCGGCTCCCTGTGAATGTGACTGTGCCCAGTCCTCCGCCCAGAAACCCCTACGACCTCCACTTCATCCGGGAAGGGCACCGCTACAAGTTTGTGAACATCCAAACGAAGACGGTGGTGGTTTGCTGCGTGCTGCGCAACAACAAGATCCTCCCCATGCACTTCCCTTTGCACCTGACGGTCCCCAAGTTCAGCCTCCCGGAACACCTGGTGAAGGGAGAGGGCTGGCCCGAAACCCTGGTCCACCACTGGCTGGGTGTCTGCCAAGAGCAGTTCGACATCGATGAGTACTCACGAGCCGTCCGCGACGTGAAGACGGACTGGAACGAGGACTGCAAGAGCCCCAAGAAGGGCCGGTGCTCTGGCCACAACCACGTGCCCAATTCGCTCAGCTACGCCCGCGAGGAGCTCACGCAGTCCTTCCACCGGCTCTCGGTCTGCGTGTACGGCAACAACCTCCACGGCAACAGCGAGGTGAACCTCCACGGCTGCAGGGACTTGGGGGGAGACTGGGCCCCCTTTCCTCACGACATCCTGCCCTATCAGGACTCTGGTGACAGCGGGAGCGACTACCTTTTCCCGGAAGCCAATGAAGAGTCGGCGAGCGTCCCGGGAAAGCCAGAACTCCCTTACGAAGAGCTGTGGCTGGAGGAAGGCAAGCCCAGCCGGCAGCCTCTCGCTCGCTCTCTCAGCGAGAAGAGCAGGTGCGACCCCTTGAGAGGCTCCGCGCGCCCCACGTGCGCAGCTTCTCCTCTCCCCGTCCCCGGGACTCTGGGAGCCACAATGAAGTCTTCAGAAATCGCCCTACCTCCACCTCCAGTGCCTCCCAAATCTGAAGCCGTAAGTCATTTCTGTTTCTGAGTGGCGTGCCAGTCTGTCTGTCTCTCTGCTCAGTCATCCACTCATTTATTAAAAAAAACTTGCCAACGGAATATTGTCAGGGTGAGCAGGTGGGTTCATTTGGAGTGAAATGTAGATGCTAACTAGATTATTTCGCTAGGCAGGAGTTAGAGTCGTACTCCTATGTTGGATGAGAAACTTTAACATCAGGACGTAGCCGCTTCAGCACAATTGAAATTTTGAACTAGATAATCTTTGCTATGGCAATGTGTACACCTGACTTGCTGCTGCCTAGGAAAAGTGATTATGGGAAAAAAGCAATGGAAGCTGGGAGATAAGGAAAGAGGCGATTATAGTGGCAGATAGGAGGTGACAATGCCTGGATCATCCTAGCTTATGGCAATGGGTGGCTGGGAGGGATGAGCTGCTTCAGAATATGGTTTGAAAGTGGACCATCAGTGTTTACTGGTGAAGTGGATGCAGGAATGAAGGATAGAGAGCAAACAAGGAAAACTGGATCCTTAACCTGAGCAAGAGTGAATATTAGTGCCATTAAGAGTCATGAGGAAGAGTGAAAGAGGGGCACAATGGAAAGGGGTGTGAGGAGAAGCAGAGGAATCAGGAGGCATCAGCACCACTTATAATACTCTCCTGGATCCCTGAAGTTATACTGAGGTCAGAGCAGGAGAGGCTGCTCTGGGTGCCATGTGGTTCTCTTTACACGTGAACATAGCTCATCATGAGAGGGTCAGGAGGAAGTTAACATGAGTAATGTACAATGAAATGCATGTATGGAAAAACCATAATGAGGCCCATGAAGTTGTACATTAAAAATTACCAAACAAATTTGGAAAAGAAAATATCAATTAAAAAATGTCTCAATCACAGGTTGATGGGGCTTCTGTCAAATTGTAGTATAAAAAGGTCAGTACGGGGGCTGGATGAAGGGGTGGCTCAGTGGTGGAACCCATGCTTAACATGCAAGTGGCCTTGGGTTTGATCCCCAGCACTTCCCCCTAGACCCCCCCCCCCACAAAAAACAATTCAGTGCAAACAGAAGAAGGAGCCCTTTGTTTTGACCATGTTCTTTGGTTGACAGGTATTCTGAACCTTTTTACTCATTTTGATCATTCAGTTTTATTATATCTGAAGAGAGAAAGCCCTAGAAGCACTGTGTGTGTGTGTGTGTGTGTGTGTGTGTGTGTGTGTATTTTTTTTTAATTGACAAAGTCTCACTGTGTAGCCCAGGCTGGCCTTGAACTCAAGATCCTCCTGCCTTAGCCTCCCAAGGGCTGGTATTGTAGGCAAGTGCCTTGCCATTGGTTATCGTTCTGTTTGTGTATTTGACAAGAACTGTTAACAGTGGTTTCCTTTTTCCTACTTTTAACAGAATCTTTTTCTTAAAACCTTACATGAATCCTAACATATTAGAAGAATTAAAATCAAAACCCATCCCTCTAAAGCACAGATTGAGAAAGGGCAACTTCCTCACCCTCCTGCCTGTTCTCTTCCCCTATTACCTGGCCCCAGGACCCCTCTCTGGAAACCTGAGGCCGTACAGAATCCAGTTTCAAAACCATGGAATTACTAGGCACTAGACATATAAGCATCACTACAACCTGCATCGTAGGCTCTGGCATCTGTCAGTTCTATGGGGAAGGTAACTGATGGAAAGAGACAACTTTTATACAAGCTAAGGGTGATAAACGTAGAACAGAGAGACATAATATTTATGGGAATTATGTTGTTGTTGTTGTTGTTGTTGTTAGGTGCCGTCGAGTCAGTATCTGACTCATAGCGACCCTGTGTACAACAGGCAAAGCACTATTGTCAGTGCTTCCCTGCTGTTCATAGGGTTTTCAATGGTGGATTGGTTTTTGGGAATGGGTTGCCAGGCCTTTCTCCCAAGCCTACAGCACCTCCTAGGTGGTCTCCCATCCAAGTACTAACGAGGCCCAACCCTGCTTAGCTTCCAAGATCTGATGAGATCTGATGCCACAGGGCTACACTGCAGGCTATGGGAATTATAGGACAAAGAAAATCTCCATTGGGGATAAATGAGAGAAGGCTTTATGGACATTATAACATTTTAAATGAGTTTAGAGAATATGAGAATTGGAAGAGCAGAGAGATGAGAAAGAACATTCCAGGTAAAGCATGAACAAGCGTGTGGGAGCTGAGACAGCTTAAGCACAAGTTCTCTTTGGCCACTTGGATAGGTTGACTAAGGTGCATGAAGGGTGATGGTGTCTGAAAGGCAGGAGGCAGGATATGGACAGCCCTGAATACTGGTCAGTAAGTTCATGCCAGGCACCCTGTTCAGCTGTCCGTAAAGAACCCTCAGAATTGCTGTAAAGGTTTCCCAAGAGAGAATCTTCCTTTGGCTTCCCAGTAACTGCAGGTCTGGACTTCACTGTTGTTTTTATATGATCTTACCAGGGCCCTCAGGCACAAGCAAAGGTCCCTGTATAAGAGATCATAGAATATTCAGAGGATTCTTGGTAGCCTCAAGGTCACTGTTCCTTGTATTCATCTCAAAGGTTCCTGAGGGCTTTCCCAAGTAAAAAGTAATGGGACACCCCGCCTCACGAGCCCAAAGCACCTTTAGTGATAATGAAACTCAGCAGTGCCTCTGATGTTACTTGATGACTGGGGCTTGATCTTTATTAGGAACATGACTACATGAGCTTTTCCTACTGAACTTTGGTCCTGCCTGGCAGGTAGTGGCTCTCATATTTGTTGACTGACTGATGTACTTATCCAAAGTCACCACACTTACGTAACCAAGTCTAGAGGTAGAAAACTAGCATCACTTGTTTTTGTGTGTGTGAGGCTAGTGAAAGATGAATAAGAACATAAATATTAAGAAGTCCTATCTTGACCTTGGTGCCAAAAGAAAAACATTACAGTTAAGTTTGAAACTAACAGCAAACCTCATAGAAAAAAGATTTTGGGTCCAGTCTCAGCTATCATTTCTTATGATATAAGAGAACTTTTTCAGAGCATGTCCAGTGTTTATAAAACACTATAAACATAAAGATTGTTTTATAAATACCTGAAAGCATTTAATTTACTTTCAAAGAAAAATTTAGGCATTTTAAATGAAGTCTTTTTTTATGGGTTATGTAGCCATGAAATGAAATTTTCTGCTTTTAGGATGCATGTGGGATCCAAAGAACATCATAATTGTTAGCTGTGGCTGCAGCTTATAATTTTCAAAAGGGGACTTTAATAGCACATAAATTTAAGTGCTCCCACAGATTTAAATAAAAGTTCTGCCTTGGACAGTTAGAACAGAGAGAGAGGCCATGTGTCTCAGTGAGGCCAGCAGGACATTATCTGGGAAGATGACTACTCCCGCCAGGTCCTCAGGAATAGAAGGTGCTAGGGCAGTGGAATAGTCAGAGAAAGGGTGTCTTTCATAGTAACGGAAGCAAAGCTGGTGATGGGCTAATGAACGGCTGCATTAACCCAGTCATGTTAGGTCTGGAGGTGCAATGTCTGCATTGTGGTACACATCAGACAGTTGCTTTTCTTCTAAGTCTTGTACTTGTCACTTTCGGTTCCACTGTCCTAGGCTATGACACAGTCACACTCTCTCTCTAGCAGATCTTGATGGCCTTTGTTTCTTTCTGTGAAAGTGAGAATAAATCTTTCCCCTTCAACAATCACGCCTGGTTAGAATTATGCTATAGTTATCTTTTATCTTGGTAAAGATTGTTTAACACAGGTTCTTAATAAGCTCTGCTACTTACCTCCCTGGAGTATGTGAAGCTATTCCCTTCCTAACAGAGTGTCCCAGAGAAAAGTAAACAGTTGTTGGTTCCAGAGGTAAAAGGAACCCTACTGCTTTTCTCTGCCAGAACTGTTACAGCAGAGCCCAAGCTGTGGGAGCATGCCCAGATCATGGAGTGGTGCCATTGTCACTTTCAAGATTTTCAAGGAAGGCCAGACACCATGGCACACACCTGTAATCCCAGCAACTCAGGAGGCTGAACTAGGAGGATCATGAGTTCAGTGCCAGAAGCAGCCTGCTCAACTTATAGCAAGACTGTCTCAAAATAAAAATTGAAAGGGGAGCTGGGAGTGCAATTCAGTGGTGGCGAACTTGCCCAGCATCCTCCAGGCCCCGGCTTCAAATCCCCCAGTACTATAAAAATAATTTCGCAAGGATCCCCCAGACCAGAATGACCTGAACACCCTCTTAAGTGGCTTGTTCTTACCAATGCATGGATTTATTCTACACATCATCTGTTTCATAAAAGTATGGGCTTCTATCATTTTAATTTCTGGGTATTGGCTAATATGTCTAACACATTTACCCAGATACACTCTACAGTTGACAATCTTCAAAAACATTTTTGCCCTTTTTAAAAAAAAATTCTCTCTCTTTAGAAAATGCTATTTTGGGGAGCAGTGATGAGAACACTTTATATTCCATGCCCTTCTACAAATAAAATGATTCCCAGACTGCTCTCCTCTCTACATTAAGTTACAAATAGCCATCAATAGTACAAGCTCTGGCCTGGGGAGAGTAGCTCGGTAGTGCACTGGCCTAGCATGTGCAAGGCCCTGGACTCAGTCCTCAGCATTGCAAACAAACAACAACAACAAAAGTACTGTAGGATCACAACCCTTCTAAAGCCATTTGAGCAACAGTATCCTACCTGGGGAACCCCAAAGCCCAGTGATGTACTTCCTCTGTCTTCAGTAGCAGAAGAAAAATGCATTCACTCTTCGTTGAATTCACCTTGCAGCAATTCCTGAGTTTAGTGGAAGGAAAATCATAAAAGGAGCCATAGGTTGTGAGCCACTGATTTCAACCAATTTTACCACAATATTGATGAATTTGTTAACTTTCATGATAGACAAGAATGCCCTACAAGTTATGAGAAACAGGGTGTAGATTGGGCTATAAGATGAAGTAGTAGTCTGTGTTCATTATCAGGAGATTAGAAGCCTGTCTGTCATCAGTAAAAGTCCTGTAATAGAGCACACTATGTTTTTGGTGTTTAAGAAAAATAAGACTTAAAGGATGAATTTAATGCCAGATTGGGTGGGCCTACTTTAATGGGTACTTGGAAATACTGATTTTACTATAAGTTGGAGTGTCTGAATATGCCTCAGACAGGCTGAACAATCAGTGGGAAAATGGAAGGAGATACCTAGCATCCTGGGAGTCTTCATTTCCCCTCCCAGTGGAATTCAGAAGCGAGGTTGTCTGCCACACTGCAGAACACATTATTAGAGACACATAGCATGTGTCTGGGAGCCACACCTGGATTAGAATCTGCATCATACAGAGCACTTAGCAGCTTCGTACCTTTGGCAAAATATTTAGCCTCCCTGGGTCAGTTCCTGTGGGGATAATGAGGTCTTTGCTGCATTATTGTATTATACAAAGTGTTTGGCACTCTTCCCTGGCACTTGGTAAGCATTCAAAAATAAAGAGTAAAAATAATTTAATAGGGCGGGAGTTTAGTTCCCTTGGTAAAGTGCTTGCTTAGCATGAGGACTTGGGTTCTGTCTCTGGCTCCAGGGGAATAAAAAAGCAAAAAAACAGTAACTTAATATAGGATGGATTCTAAGTTAGGGCCAGATAGAAAGTGAATTATTAGGGGATTTTTGTCTCCCCTGTTGTTCCTTGACTAAGAGAGGGAGCAAGGAGGCCATTCTTTGCAGGTGTATAAGGCCCTTCCAAAGGGTCAGGAGGTTTTCTAGGGCATATCCACCTCTACGGCCAAATCAGCAGATGCAGCCCTGACACGTGGTCAGGGACCACTTGTCCTCACATCCCCAAAGTATCTGTCATGGTTTCATATTTTCTAGGTATTACGAAAACACAACTGAGTTTTAAAGTAGAATAGTCTTTTAATCTGACTTTTTAAATGTTCACTTGGTAGGTTAAGTGTTATATTATGGTTACCTGGCTGTGGATCATCATAAACTTTGTAATCATCATAAGCCTCCCTCCCCTAAAAAGTGTTACAGAACTACTTAACATCCTGAGAATCCCAATAACATGTAATCCTTTAATGGGGGAGTTAGAGAGTCTGCAGAACTTCAGGATGCCTGTGAACAGGCTGCCTGTCGTTCTAAGGCTGTGAACAAGTGTCAAGGATCTAATATTTCCAGGCCAGCCTGGACAGCACTGTTAAAGCTGAGAAGTTGCGGTGGATAACTCCATTCCTCAGGCACAGCCAGGCCAGGCCATGGTGCTACCAGATCTCAAAACCCTGAGTGTGTCTGCCCTACAGGATTAGAGCCTCACATGTCTAGCCAAATTAAGAACACTATAAAAATGTGTGTCTATAAACTGAGGGAAATGGACATGAGAACTGATTCTTTTCTGAATTATTATTTGAGATTTTTCCCTCTAATATCAAATATTGTCTACAGCCATACCACCCTGACATCTGATCTTGTCAGATCTCAGAAGCTAAGCAGGGTGGGACCTGCTTCGTTATTGGATGGGTGACCCCCTGGGAATACTGGGTGCTGTATACTTAGGAGAAGGACCTGGCAACCCATTCCCAAAACTGTCAGCCATTGAAAACCATATAAATAGCAGACAGCACTGACAGTAGGGCCAGGCATGGCATGTTATGGAGTAGTGTTTTGTCTGTTGTAATAGGGTCACTATGAGTTGGACCCAACTCAAAAGCACCTAACAACTACATTATCAAATATTAATATTAGAAAAGGCATCAAAAAGCAGATTTTCTCAAATCTGATGTATTAATATTCAGGTTTAGGTACTGAGAAGGTTAATATGGAAGTGTGGTCTGGAGCCGGTGGCTCAGTGTTCAAGTGCTTGCTTAACATGCGGAAGGCCCTGGGTTCAATCCCCAGCACACCAAGAAAAATATGGAAGTGATTATTTACTTTTCATAGTAATTGCTCTGCAAAAGCATTCATTCACAATTCCACTTACTAATGAGGTCTCCTAGGGCATTTGGCATTTAATTAATTTTAATTACAACATCTGACGAGTACTTTGTAAGCAAGCTATACCTGCGTTCCCATTCATTAATTGCAATAAGAACTAAATTATTATTTTGTTTTGGTAACTTTGAAACTAATTGCCTTCCCTTTCATGTAGGTTGTTTTTAAATGAAGCCTTCTAAGCCAGAAATTTTCTTCTATATCCATTAGAAATCTCAATGATTAAGGTGATAATAAAGATAATTATAATATTCTATTGGATAAGTCTTCTTTTAGATCTGCACTCTTGAGTACCATTGTATGAAATCACATTAAGAAGGCTCTATACTATGTATATCTAGCATATTCCTTGCTCAGGAAAAGTCTTCATTTGGGCCGCAGTGGCATACTCTTTCTTCCAAGCTCATAGAAGGACCCTGGGTTTTAAACAAATACTTCTTTTCAGAGCCACTTGCCCTTCTTGCCACCGGCTGAGTGGCTACCCACTCCCTCTCCCAGCTTCTCTTGCCTGAGGCTTGAATATTGAAGGCCCTTTCCCAGAAATGTCTGGGTTAGGTCCTTATTATCAAGTATAAAACTAGAAGTAAAAAAAGAAAGAAAGAAACCAGTGCATCTGAGAAGCAGAATTTTGACTGTAAATCATACTTGGCCTTGCATAATTAATCAAATAGAGGTTCATTTGTTGCACTTTGTAATAAAAAAAAAAAAACTTTAATTTCTGTTTGGTTGAAAATATCCACTGATGGCTATGTGATAGGGTTATGAACTCTTTGTATAAAAGCCTCTTTATAAATAAGATTTCTTAAGGCTGTAATGATTTTGTTATCTGGGAGAGGAAGTGTGGGAAGAAACATAAAATGCAGGGCAGAGAGTATGCAGTGAAGGCAAAGTTACAAAGTTCAAGGCAGCATGGTTATAGAACTCCTTTCTTTGGATTGCCAACAGTACCCTGGTTCTGGCTTTTTAGAAAAGAGAACTCACAATAAAGGTGAGTCAACTTTTCGAGCAAGCTCAAGGCGTGTATATTTTCTGAATCATTGTCAATATGGACACAAAGTGATCCACACCCCACCAGAGTATTCCAAAATCTCTGTGGTGGCCACTCACAGTTCCAGGCAGTGTGATCTTGGAGACAGGAGGTAGCCCTCCCTCCCTGGCCCCAACCACCAGCACCAGGTGTGTGCAATAGATTTCAGACTGTAAAAATATGGGTGGCCCTATCAGCTGGGGCCCCCACAGTCATTGTCTTCTATGTAAGAGTTGAGCACACACTGCTATAAAATTGATTTTTTTCTCAAAAAAAAAAGCTGAAGACTGTTAAGGAAGGAATGTGTCATAGTGAAGTGTTCTGTTTACCTTTCTTAACTGTCTCATTGGTCATTTGGTAAAGGTGTGTGAAAATGTTTTTTCTTCCATAGAAGACGAATAAATAGGGAGCTCCAGAGGGCCAAGAAATACAGTCTTTCCAAGAAACATAGACGCCCCCATTCTCACATGCGGTTGGTGTTTCATAAGCACTTGACTTGTCCTTTATTTCTTGCATTCCTTTAACCCCTAGGAGTGTCAGATAAAGATATATAACAGGAGAAAGAAAGAAATCTGTAAATCAATATGTATAAAATACTCCAGTTATATGTAATGTTTGCATTTTATCATGCACAGATCTGCATTTTCCAACCTGTTTTCCAACCATGTAATAAAGCACTGTGTACGATTATTTTAACATATGGGCATTTAGAGAAAAGATCGTGTTTTCCACGTTCACAGATTTTTGCTCCTTTACTCTGTGCTCAGGCCCCTCCCAACTGAACAGAGATGTAGGGAGGGGAGGGAGAGGGGCAGAGTGTCAAGTTAAACTCTCTAGACAGTCCGGAAAGTCAAGCAGGTAGTCCCATTGTATGATGCATTTGATTTTGAAGGAGGTTGAAGTTGGGTTTGACGTCTTATTGACCATCTTAGCTTAGAAACCTGAAGTTTTCCGTAGTCATTGATTCTATTAGGTGTGTTTTCCTCTTTGCCTCAGCAGTCAATGAGAAGCCACCATTAATTATTTTTTAGGCCTGTGTAGTCAGGGATAGCATGGCAAAGGGAGAGAGCAGTGGGGAAATATGTTTATTCTCTCCTCCATCCTCTTAGATGAAAATTGGGCACAGGGCCCAAGGAGTGCGTGTGACTTAACAACTCCAAGTTGTGTGCAGGTACATACCCAGGCATGTTTCTCAAGTTTCTTCCAAATTTTAAAATGTTTGCTTAAAAAAATAAGCATGTTTCCTTTATTCCAGTATCCCTTTCTCATAACTGCCTCTCTTTCTATTAATTCTGGAAGCATGGTGTGCCTCACTGGCTCCACTCTTACCTCCCATTCTCACTTCCAGTCTGCCTGTCCTCCTGTCCCATGACTCAAGCCTCGCTTCCTAAGCTCACCAATGACCTGCTGACCGCCACATACTGTGAGCCTCTTCCTGCCCTGTTCGTGGGTTCCCAGCATCTCTTACACTATTGTCCTTCTGCAATGTTCTTCCTTTGGCTTCCTTAACTCCATCTGCTCACAGTTCTTCCTGTGAGCAGTTAAGATGCAGTCACTTATTTTTCTCCTCTTTTGCCCATTCCTTGGAAGGTCAACCTTCTTTCCTCTTCTCTTCTTCTCTTCCCGTCTCTTCTCTTCTCTCCTCTCCTCTCCTCTTCTCTTTTTTTCTTCTCTTCTGAGAATCATAACTTCAGATTCCACCTCCTAGTACAAAATCAAGGTCACACAGTCTTTTCAACACGGAATGGCCAGGTTTCTCCCACATCCTGTTCTTCCTCTGAGTTTCTGTCTGATTATGGTACCAGTGTTTGCCTCATCATCTCAGCTCCCAGACGAGAGGATCAGTCCGGACGCTCATACCCTCTATGCCTTTTGTACACTCATACTCCTCCTTCTCAAGGCTTTCCCAGGAAAATTTCCTGTGAACGTGTTCCTATTCTGCTACCTTAAGTAAATTCATGGTGCTCCCACAAACCCTTGCACATATTTCTGTGATTACACTTACCTGTTTTTAATCTTAATTGTATTTGTCTACATCCCTCACAATTGAGTTCATGAGTTACTCATTTTTGTATACTCAGTACAAACTCAAGAACATACAATAGGCACTCAGCATATATTTGAACAAGTAAATAGCAAAATGGAATTAATATAATATGTAGGAAAAGGGAAAGTGGTGACCATATTCTTCAGACTCTTGAAGGCAGTGAAAGTAGGTGGTGTGTGTGGTCCCAGCTGTTAGCCCTGAGGGGCTAACACCTTTTATGGTTTACCTCAAACTCCCAAGATTAGATTATGTCAGTGTGTTAAATGGCAGGCGCTTGAGTATGCCTCTCTAGGAATGTGCCTGCCTCATGGACTCCAGATGAACAGAACTCACCATTGCTACCTTTTGACAATAGGCTTTATTTTCAGCTCTAGTTTTGCAATCTGATAGGTGAATACCAAAGAGAATGTTATCACCACAAGGGTAGTGGTGTCATATATTTGATAGAAATTAAGTCACTGACGTGTCAGAAAAGGGAAAGGCTTCTGTGGAAGGGAGTTTGAGGGAATTATGCTAGGAGTTCAACAGCTGCAGAGAAAAGCTTTATGCCAGAGAACTGCTCCGGAAGCAAGGCTCTGGGTGCAAATGAGGTTGCCTACCGCCTGGATCCACACTGGGCTCATTGACCATGTTTATTTCAGTTAGGATGTGATGCCAGGAGCTTCTCATGAACCCCCAAGTTTCTCATAGCCAGGTGGGCAAAGGTCAATTTAGCTTAGTTGGTAGAACATTGCTGTGCAGCCTCTGAGGTCCCAGCTTCGATTCCCGGCACCTCAAAAATGGGAGAAGGATGTGACAATCCACTCCTGAGGCAATCCTGTAACAATCAGCCATTGAAAACCTATGAGGGTCGCTGTGAGTCAGACACAACTCAGGGCACCTAACAACAACAAAGGTCACCCATGATCTGCAGTTGTTGGTAACATCCCCCTCAAAACAGAATGCCAACCCCTTGCTTAACTGAATATTAGAAGTTTCTTCCTGAAAATACAAGCACCTTTCCCTCTACTTGTTGCCAGCTGAATTTCAGTCCTAAATGCTACATTGGAAATAAATAGAAGGGCTCTAGTTCACCAGTTCAAAATCGTTTATTATATCTCCATTTTGGAATAGGAATTATTGGGGAGGGGGGGTTGCCGACAATTAAAGCCGCCACATTTCCTAGTTTAAGAAGACAGTCAACAGCTGGGCTTGGTGGCGCATACCTGTAATCCCAGCACACAGGAGGTTTGACAGGAGTTTAAGACCAACCTGGTGTCCATAACAAGTTCCAGCCCAGCCTAGCTGCACAATGAGACCCTATCTCAAACAACAACAAAAAGAATCCTGTTATTGTCCTTTCCCCTCTAATGGCATATCAAAGTGGATTTGATGGTGGTCTGTGTGTCAGGCCTGCTTGACTCCATTTTGTTGCCTAGATTATCAGTGAGTATGGGTGTCACAAAAACTAACAAGTCACCCAGAAGACGTTATTATCAATTTCCACATAAGCGTTTAAAAGGCATTCCATAGTATATATTTAAAAATGAAAGTGCCTCCTTATTGTAGTTTTTGGTTGTTTTTGGTGAAAACCATTTTAACCTGTTGTTTAAGATGATGGAAGCATAAGCAAAGCTGGTTTAGTAGTTGCATAGTGAATATATCTACTGATATATTTCTCTGCACCCCACTAACTGTATAAATAAAATACTAATAAAAATATATTTTAACCTGTTAATGTGTTAACCTCTACCTGGCATTCTGTGTCATGTATTTGTGCCAGAAATGACAAGTCCCCACACTCTGCCATCACAGTACTAACAATGGTGATGACGCCCCTGCCATTCTAGCTCTCAGGCTGATTGACTAGACATGGAGAGGAAGTAAATGTACCAGTGTATGAGCCGAGTTCAGAGGCAGGGAACAGTCCTGGGTGGCTGTTTGTGATAGTCCTAGGCACAGCCTGTACCATTTTGGGCTGGGCAATAGAAATGAAAGCAGAGAAAGAGGGAGGCAGGCTCAAGGTATGTTGAGGTGACCCTGAATGCACCACTTACATTACATGTGTTTATGGAGAAGAAGTAGGAGAAATAGCCAAAAAGATAGGTTGGAGCCACTCTGCAGAGGGCCTGGGGTCAAAGGCAGAGGAGGCTGGCCTTCATCCAGGAATCTGAGGGGGCCACTGCCGATGGGAAGGGACATGACGAAAGCCTCATGCCCAGGCCTTCAGAAGGAATGTGCTGAAAATGTAGCGCGTAGACGTGAAATTGAATATGAAAGAAAACTGGAAATAGGATGATTGGCCATCCAGCCTTGTAAATTGCCTTTTATATTGTCAGATAAAATTCATTTACAGCAGAGCTACCTTCCTGTTGGATATAAATGTCTCATGTTGAATCAAATCAAGAAGCAAAGTGAAATAGAATGATGCCTGTCCTAAGGGTGTAAGAGACAGGAAGTAAGATGGCACAGTACACCCTCACTATTTATAACTTCTGGACCCCAGAATGTATACATCCCACCAAAGCATGTAACTTTCCCCATAATGTGCCATGAAATATGACCTCATCAGACCAGCCACATCTGTAGCACCAAGTTGAAAGTGCCAGAGGCGCAGGGAGGGGTGTGTGTGAGGGGGTGTCGGCCACCCTAACCCGCAGACGGCCACCCCTCTGCCCTGGGATAGTACAGCCCCTCATTTTGTGCCTCAGCAGAAGGATGCCTGAAACTCTCATCATGGATGGGCTCCCTTTAGAGTTGTAGTTTTATACACTACTGTTTTTCCAAAGTGCATTTCAAGGAAGCCTAGGCTTTTCACTTTGAACTTGTAATTACACCCAAACTCCTTTCAGAAGCCATGTGGCCACCCCAAAAGCTGCCTGTGTCTCAAATTCTGTTTTGAGGCTTGGTTGTAAACACTCCGATTAGCCACAGCTTTTTCCTCACCAGGCTCTGGAGCCTGCAAACGCTTCTTTTCAGTGTCTGCCTTGCCCACACCATGGGAAGCCCGTAGGCAGCCCTCTAGCACTGCCCAGGTATGAAGGAGGCAGCAGAGCAGCTCTAGGTGACCTTGGGTACCCAGGCCAGTTATAAGAACAGAAACTGAGGACATCCCTTAGGTCACATTCAACTCCAAGCGGTTGGTTTTCTGAGTTCCAAGATTAAGGTCTGCCAATTATTTAAAATTAAAATGCCTGTTATAATTGACATGTCAACGTACTACAGTTGGCATCTCAGGTAAGCAGTCCCTAATGAAATGTCATATTTAATGACTAACTCCGAAATGTATAAAATTCTAAATTGAGTTCAGCATCGACCATGTTTTCCTCATGCTCCACTCTATCCCAGTATTGAGAAGTGATTATTTTGACAATGAAAATGTTAACAAACTCCTCTCTTCGCACGTTTTCCATGATTCCTATTACTATGATCATCCTCCAAACCAAGCATGCCTATAAAAAAGTCACATGTGCCCATCCTAAATTCTGTAGACCTTCCCTGAGAAAAAGAAACACAGCCAGCTACTGTACAGGCCACTACCAAAGCAGAAGACGCAGTGCCCTCCAAAGGCCAGGGCATGTTGTGACCCAACCAGACCTTCAACATGCTAGTTGATTCTCAGCTTCTTAGAAAAAGAAAACCCCAAAATGGCCAGCACCTGACAGTCCCTCTCTCATTATCCAACCTTCTTTGCCACCTAGTTTTTCTTTCTGCAAACAGCTGCCACCACCATCTTTTAAAAGGCTGAAACATGCAGCAGTTGGGGAAGAAATTTACTCCAAATATTTTGTTTTAGCTTAAAGAGCTTCTCCAGATGAAAAACCCTCCACTTCCCAACACGGTGGACCCCATTATCAGGGCTGAGGGTCCTGCAGGTGGGAGCAGTGATTTCCTAGGCCCAGAAAGAAATGCAGCAGATGAGACTCCTAAAATAACTTCCATTTCATTTAGAATAAGGATTTGCAGAACCGCTCATGGTCACATGACTTTCCTTGCCAGCTGGTTTTCTTTGGCAAGTAAATCAGGCCCAAGAGGCAATTGGAGGCCCAGTGTGCAGCCAGTGTAGGAGGCAGAAGATATGATGTAATAATGCAAGTCCGTTTCATTTCATCTTCAGCAAACTCAATGCCAGAGCCAGTGGGAGCTTGCCGTTTGTCTGAATTGTCCCATAGCTGCTTCACAGAAAAGACTTGAAGGAAAGGGTGAAAAAATTGGTGGGAACATGGCCTAAAAACAGGTGGGGGCATTCTGAAACGAAGCACAGTGTTTCAGAGGGAGTCAGAATTGGCTATCTTTACCTCTGTAGTTTAGGGTAGACTAGCAGAACCAGGTATAAACTGCCCCCTGCTGCCTGAAATAGAGAAGTACATGCCAGATGCCCACTGAGTGGGTAAGAATTGCATTGGGAAAATCTGCAAAGCCAAGGACGTCAGTGGGCCACCTGGATCCTTTCTAGTGTGAAGATGAGGGGAGGGCCAGAGGACCAGAGGCAGCTTTTATAAATAAAAGCAGTGCCCTTGGAATTAGCCCCTTCAATGCTCCCTCTGCAACCTCGTTTCTCAAAATGTGCTCCCTGGTCTTGTACCATCGGTTTCATGTGGGAGCTTGTTAGAAATGAGACTCCTGCATTAGCATCTGCATTGTAACAAGTTCTCTAGGTGATTCACACACACATTTAAATTTAAGTTTTAACCCTGGAGGTAGTCCACCCCTTCCAAAGGTTTGGATCTGGTTGAATTCCATTTGAGCAGAGAATAAATACAACTCAGTGAGGAAGTCTAATCTTCTATCAGCATCGTGACTGCCTTCTGTCCTTACTTCCTTAATACATCTGTTTTATCCATCCTCATATTTCCCTCGCTTTTTAACCAGACACACTTTAACTTGCTGTATTTCACATTACTTGCTATGTTTCCTCAGCAACTGACATTCACCAGGGAGTTTCTTTCCAAATCCGTCTGTTCCCAGCACGTATGTGACCGGTGTCTGGTTTTTTCCCTGGCAGCCTCTGTGTTTACCGTCTTTCTTGTTTGCTCCCATCTTCTCTCTGCCCTGCTTATTCCCCTGCTGTTACTGCTTAAAAGTAGCCACCTGACTCTGCAGGATCGAGCTGGTCCCGGGGGCCTTGTCAGCCTGTTGCTAACCTAGCGTATTCTTTTCTGCGCCAGGTCAGGGAAGAATGCCGGCTCCTGAACGCCCCACCTGTTCCACCCCGAAGCGCAAAGCCTTTGTCCACAAGTCCCTCCATCCCTCCTCGCACAGTCAAGCCAGCGCGACCACAGACTCGCTCTCCCAGCCCTACCTTGTCCTACTATTCGTCAGGGCTGCACAACATGTAAGTCTTGCTGCCAGGGCCCACTGCCACCTGACCTTCACATCGGCCAGCTCATGGATCCTTGAGAACATCACCGAGGCAGGGGTGGGAGAGGATTTTTTTTTTTCTCTCTTTTTGAAATAATTCTGCCGGAAGACTATGATTGGACCTTTGTTGGCTTTGACCTTGGTTGGAAGAGCCAATGGCTTGGGAAGAAAAGATGCTACAGGGGACTATGAAGAATTCAGTGATAAAGGCACACTGGGTTCTCTTGGAAACCGTACATGGGCTGCCGTCAGTTCTCACAAGCCAGCATCTAGTGCTTTCCACTATGACCTTGACAAACACAGACAGCACCTTCCCCCGGGATCTCACATCACAAGGGTCCCCTAGGCTCTCTGGATTTCCACCCAGACCGGAATCCCTTCTTTACCATTGCCCTCGGGTCATTCCTTCCTGTCTGGATCCATCCAGGGCTGTCAGCTCAGTTCTTGTACAGTGCAATTCATTCCATTGTTGGCAAATGCCATAATTTTTTAAAAGAAAGCTTTCATACTCTGAAGTTAAAATCTATCTCCATGTCACTTTCAACTGTTTCTTACATCTAGAGAAACAAAATAGTTCCACCCTATTTCTCTCTGTCACCCCATGAAAATTTGAAGTCTCTTTGATCTTCTCTTCTCCAAAAGAAATAGTGTCAGTTCTCTGCTATTTCCCCAGACATTACTGCCTGCTCCCTCATCAGCCTGGTCACCCTGCTTCAGCACACTCCAGACTCGCTGTTGCTCTTAAAATGTGCTTCCTGGACTGAATGCACCACTCCACCTGTGCTCTTGAAATGTAAAGTAGCTCTCTTTACAGGCATATTTGTTGTTGTTGTTGTTCTCTGGACATTACAATTCTCATGTACTGTACAGAACCTGGATGAGCATTTTATTGCAGGCATTTCTTCCTATCTCAGACTTTTGGGTAGAATTAGAGTTACAGAGGGTGATGATGTGATCTCATCCTTGATACAAATCAATGGCAAGCACGAGGCACCCATTTACCACTCTCTTCCTCACCTTTGCCCACTGCAGGCATCATTTTTCAATCTTGGCGCCTGTTGGTGCAAAGCTCAAAACATGGTTTGAGTTTTTCTCATCATAAAGTTCCAGGTACTCACTAACAATGATTTCTTTGCTGAGTGTATATATAATTTTCTGTCTCCACTATAGCATTTTAAATCTTATGTATATACCCATAACTAAAAATATATTTTATTAATGATTGTTTTTAAAAAGAATGAGCCAGGCACAGTGGCATACACCTGTAGTTCCAGCGGCTCAGGAGGCTGAGGCAGGAAGATCACAGGTTCAACCCCAGAGGTAGCCTGAGTAACTTAGTGAGAACCCTGTCTCGAAATTTTTAAGTGAAGTAAAAAATGGCCTGGGGGGTGCAGCTCAGTGGTCAAGCATTTGCAAAGTGTATATGAGGCCCTGAGTTCAAACCCCAAGTACCAAAAGAAAAAACGAAAATGAGGCCCTCAGGTACTTTAATGAACTCATGATAAGAAATACATTTATCCTAACTGTACTTTCCTTCTTAGAAGTAACACCTGTAGATAAAGAAGGGCTTGGGATTTGACTATTTTATTTTCTCTAATTTCTTTTTCTGTGTGTTTGGTGTTTTAAGCAGCGTTACTAAAAGTGACACAAGTCCTTCCAGCAGTGCCCTTGTTTCCTGCTATCCGTGCAACCGAGTGAAAGCTGATTCTGTGGACCTGAAATCTCCCTTTGGAAGTCCTTCTGCTGAAGCTCTGTCCTCCCGCCTCTCATGGCCTAACCATTACTCGGGAGCATCGGAGAGCCAGACCACGAGTGACTTCCTGCTGGATCCGAGCAGGAGCTACAGCTATCCCAGACAAAAGACACCAGGCACACCAAAGAGAAACTGCCCAGCACCTTTCGATTTTGATGGCTGTGAGCTGTTGAGCGGCGCCCCCAGCTCAGTCACTGCAGAATTCAGTAGCAGCGTCTCCGGTTGTCCCAAGTCAGCCAGCTACTCCCTGGAGAGCACAGAAGAAAGCGCCCTTGCAGCTGGCATGACCAAGCAGAGTATCTCCTGCCCTGCCTTACCCCCCAGGGCCCCAAAGCCAGCGGAACAGAGAGCCGCCTCTGAAATATCTCCTTTGCCTCTGAAAATCGATGGTGCTGAGGAGGACCCAGAGTCAGGGTCGCTGGACCTCTCTGAGGACCAGTATTTTGCTAAAAAGGGCATGCAGGACATCTTCTCTGTCTCTTACCCGTTCTCCTCTCCACTACATCTCCAGCTGGCCCCCAGGTCCTGTGGCGATGGCTCCCCGTGGCAGCCCCCCGCCGACCTGTCGGGACTCTCTATAGAGGAAGTGTCCAAGTCATTACGCTTCATTGGTTTGTCTGAAGACGTCATATCTTTCTTTGTAACTGAAAAGATTGATGGGAATTTGCTTGTCCAATTAACAGAAGAGATCCTCTCAGAGGATTTCAAATTAAGCAAACTGCAGGTGAAGAAAATAATGCAATTCATTAATGGCTGGAGGCCCAAAATATAGCCACATAGCCTCAGCTAACATAGAACTAAACTGAGAAATGTGTGTGCTGGGACACAATTTCATGTTTTTGCACTAAAAACCTTCTCTGTACATAGGGATAAGAGAAACTCTTACTATGCAGATTACAATTTTGAATGGTGAACAGGCTATTTTGTACATCAATAAAGATGCTGTACAGAACACTTAGAGGTGTGCCTTGTACGTCACTAAACACTCAACAGCTGCTAAAAGAACAAAAGGCATGTTCAAAGAACTCATTCTTACCCCAGTAGGTTTTTGGAGAAGGTATGATATTTATTACAAAATAGCCAAAGCTGAAAGACACATGAATCCTAAATAAACAAATAAATAAATAAACATTTTTGAGCAATTCCCTTCTTCGGGAGAGTTGACTTTAGACAGTTAACTATATTCTGTGCTTTGTTGTTTGGATTGCTTCATGCTAATTGTTTTACTCTTGTGCCTGAAAATGTTAGTGATATGAAATGACACTTTACTGTTACATGCTTGGTGGGGATCTTTTTATCAAAAGACATTTTTCTAAAAGTCATATCTTGACAGAGGGTATATGACATACTTAGAAATAACACAAATCATGACCACAATAATTGGTCTGTAACTGCTGCTAGTTTTATTGAGCAGAGAAAAATTAAATATTCATATAGGTGTGTGTACATGTATGTACACAATACACACATATGTTTTAAGTTTTAAACATAATTTTGGATCTGATATTTTAGCTAACACCTGTCTACTTTCAAATACCCATTGAGGTTTTGGGTCTGTTAACTAAGTTGATCCTCTTTGAACTGTGGTCGAAATGATTCCAAAGATTCTCAGAACCCTGAACCTGGAAGCTCAGTCTTCAGTAGGTTCCATTACTGAAAATTTGGAAGAGATCAGTAAAGACTCTGTACTGAAGAATTAAATATGATGTTAAGCCCATGGCAGGGCTAATCTTTGCATGTCCAGGCTAACATTTGGAAAAATGACAGTTTCTGTTGAATGATCACTGTCAGCTTTGAAGGTCTTTGGTGTCTGCTAACGAGAGGGCTGAAGAGCATTTCTCAGAGCGCATGAAGTGTTCTCAACATGCCTTGTGCTTTAGGAAAGTCCTGAAACCAGGCAGGGCCACCCTTCTGTTATTTTATGTGCTAGATCAGTTGAGTAATTCTTAAACTACCAGTAAGAGTACTTATTAATTGCATAAGCCTTTTCTCTCTTCCAAAGAAAATACACTACCATACTTCTATTCCAAGAATTCTAGAACATCAGTCTGAGAATTTTCACTAAATGTTATTAAATATTCCAATCATTCTTGATTCTTTGAAGGCATATAAGCATTAAAATTTTTTTAGTTTTATAAACAAGACATCCTCCAAATAGCCCCCTATTCTGTCCCCAGATTCTGAACGTGCAGATGGCCTGTGACCAAGGTACATGCTGGCCTCCTGGGTAGGGTAGATCAGCCACCTGGAATCAGCATGACCTACAGAATTGGATCATATTTTGCAATCTCCTCTTCTTGCTCACCAAAAAATAAATAAATTTAAAGACAAGACCCACCAGTCTGGGTTTATAATCCTGTGAAATATGTGTTTCTTGGCATTAGATATTTTTAGTCTGTATCAAGATTTAGAATTGAGGTGAATTAATACCAATTCTAGATCTCCTTTTTTTTTTTTTTTTTTTTTTTTTTTTTTTTTTTTTTTTTTTTTTTTTTTTTTTTTTTTTTTTTTGCTCCTAACATGCCTCCCAAATGTAAATACTATACTCTAGGTTAAAAAAAATAACAAAAAAGTACCTGGTAAAACTGTCAAGCTGGAACACATCTTCAGAAGTAACTAATGGATCTGTGAGGAAGTTTCCAGTGCCCTACTCCCACATCTGGAGAACCAAGGGACTCCCCCATTCAGAAAGCATTCCTCCATGTAAGGGGAACTAACTCCTCAGAAATTAACCTCTCAGAACTTCCCTCCAGAATAAAAACAGACAAGATGCGGTTGCAAACCTGCCAACTTTCATTGGCAAACCCTTGCTCTACCCATTTTTAGGCACCTAGCCCTTGGACACTATTCTCAAACTCAGAAGCAAGCAATAGGGTTGACTTGGGTTTGCTGGAAAAGTCACCCCACATAAAGAACTGACTCCTTTTATCTTTTTTTGTTGTTTGCAAAAACCTCACACAAAATAGAATTGTTTCTTTTTTGTTCATTTGTTTTGTTCATGGCACGCGTCCAGTCTATATTGATTGACAACCTGGAGACTCTTTAAGGGCAGAGACTTTGATTTGTATATTCATTGATTGTATATTCATTCTATATTCATTGAGCACCTTTTGTGTGGCAGACACGGTACTAGAAAAAGACCCGACCCCTACCCTCTTGGAACTCCTAATTTATATTTAAAATCATGTGTGGATAAGAGAGACATGGAATCTTCCTGGCAGCTGAATGTGTGGAGAGTTAAGTGTGTCCTATAAGGAATCCACAGATGGAAGCAATGGCAGCCTCCACCAAGGGGTGTAAGAAAAACACCGTGAGACTTAAAACTTGGAACATGGTGGAGGCAGAAAGTGTCCATCTCTCTCAATGCCTAGTATTTTCTTTGATTGACTTGGAATTTTTTTAATCGTAATAAATACTGGCATTTCTAAAAGCCACAAATAAATGGAATTGCTGTTTCTGAGCTGAGCACCTGTGGAGGATCCTGACTAGACAAGGCATTCATAGCCCCAAGAGAATCATTAAAGAAAGGTAGAACAGGAGTATGAAAGTGGAAAAGGTTCTTCCCCTCCGAGAGCTGCAGTTTTGCAGTGAGAAGCAATGCAAAGATCCCCACAAGTAGAAGCTTTTCTAGCCAACCAGGCCAAGGGAAGCCTGAGTATATCCTTTTTTGGCAGGTGCCTGGCATTGGGAACAGTGACCGTTGGTGCTTGGGGAGAAGTGTCTGTCTAAACAGGACCTTTTATTTGGATCCTTAAATTCTCGGATAAAACTGTCTTCATGGTCCCCATAAGAAAATCAGCAATAAACCAAGCCAAGCAACTAAAATGTAAAATGTGGACTCAACTCAGAAATAGAACTCAACCACTCACAGACCAATTGCTTCTCTGAATCTTTTAAATGCCTGCAAGTTCTCTCTTCTTTAAGATGGGCTGCTCAACTTTATGAACTGTGAAATGTACACTTACACTCTCTCAGCCCACATACACCATCAAATTTATGAAGTTGTAGCAAGC
>VMDO01028966.1:0-23219 GCA_007922755.1 Pedetes capensis
GTATTTTGTCAAGAACATATGCCCAGAGGAAGGATTTTTAGGAAATAACTGCCTCCTCCAAACTCATTTTTTCTTCCTTTCAGAAGTAGAATTCCTTGGGTGCCAGGGGAAGAGTCAATTATTAGCTACTTTGCAGCCGGAAGTGCTCATGTGATTAAAAGCATTAGATTTGTGTAACCTCTGGGTCAAAACTATAAAGGAGGTCTGATTGCTCTTTCATTCCTCTTGCTATGGTCTAGAAGGGGCACTGGTGAGCTAGCTATAATCACACAGATGGGAGACCACTCTGGATGGTCACATGATAAGAGAGGAGTCTAGTACTTGGTTGGCTTCCTGGAGCACAGCTGCCATATATGTCTTATAACACATGTCCCTTTACTGCTCCAGGACGGGGAAATGAATATCCATCTTATTTACAAGGACAACATTCCCTATCACACTTGAATGAGGTACAGGAGCTTAGTCTGTAGGCTATTACAGCATGGAATTAAAAACACAGCCTGCATTAAGTTTACACTATTTCTTCCATTACTAGCATTACAGTGGAGAAATTGTGACATATTGGTATTAAACAGACTGGGTTTGAATCTAAGCCCTGCATCCTTTTTCTTTTTCTCCAGTACTAGGGGTTGAATCCAGGGCTTTGCACATGCCAGACAAGTGCTCTACCACTGTGCAGCATCCCAGTGCCCTCTCCCCTTTAAACTTTTTTTTGTGTGTGTGCGGTACTGGAAGTTGGACCCAGGGCATTGCGCTTGCATGCTTTGCAAGTGCTGTACCATTGAGTTGCCTGCCCCCCAAGCCCATTTTCATACTTTTTTGTGACAGGGTCTTGCTAAATTATTCAGACTGCCTCTGGTTTCGAACTTGTGATCCTCCAGCCTCCACCTCCCAAGCCACTGTGATTACAGACTGCACCACCGTGCCCAGCCTCTCCCCTTTAAATTTTAAGACAGAGTCTCACTAAGTTGTGCAAGCAAACTCTGGCCTACAATTTAGGATTCATCTACTTTAGCCTTCCAAGTTATTAGAATTACAGGTATGTGCTACCAGGTCCATCTAAATCCTACAGTTTTGTGAGCTGCATAATCCTGAACACATTATTTGGTGTTTTTAACCAGTACTGTCAAATTTAGTGATGGATATTAGTTTGTGGGGTCATCTCCCACCCCAAGACAAACAAAAATCCCTTTTATTATTTAAGATATTTGTTTTTAGGTTTTAATTATGTTGTTACATGAACTATAGCACCTTTGAAAAGTTACTAATTTAGCTGGGTGCGGTGGCACATGCATGAAATCCCAGCAACTTGGGAAGTAGAGGCAGGAAGGTCACAAATTCGAGGCCACAGGCAGCTTGTGTAACTTATCGAGACCTTGTCTCAAAATAAAAAATTTAAAAAAGAGGCTGGAAGTGCATCTCAGTGGTTCAGCATTTGCAAAGCATATGTGAGGCCCTGAGTTTAATCCCACAATACCATACAAAAAAACAAAAAGAATAGAAAAGTTACCACTTTAACATTTATTCATGTAATAATAATTATCAAAATTTTAAGACACTTATAAAATTCTAGTCAGTTTCACAAGTTTCAAAAACTGCAATAAAATCAAACTAAAACTCACATAACCAAAGTTTTGGTTCTTGTTTTATAATGTAGAGATTCTAAAAATTATAAAATCAACAATTTTCATGAGATCAGTCATAAAATATGGATCATGACATGCAACTATAATTGTTAAGAGGGGGTCATGTGACTCTACCAGGCATTTACCTGGGCTAGGCAGGGGCCACAGCACCACACCTCTGGCACCTGCCCTGAGTTGGGATGTATTGAGATTACATGGAACATATTTGTGTGACAATGAGGAATTAAAGCAAATAGAAATATTTAATCTCTAGAGTCTTTTTTGATCCCATGGTAGTGGCTAAGGATTAAGTCTCAGTTTCCTTGATTTTGAAGAGGTATATTAATAACTCATAGGGTTTTTATGAGTCCAACAGTGTCTGCCACACAGTGCCTGTAGAGTATATTCCAACTATTATGCTTATACCAATTGGAATTGCCCTTAAAGTGTGATAACAATATAGTGGTTAAATTTCATTAGAAGAGTCCTATCATTGAGGGGTATAAAATGCTTACAGATTAAAAAAATATTTTTTAACCCTAAGAATTCATGAGCCTGCAGCCATACCACTGTGGCATCTGATCCCATCAGATCTCAGAAGTTGAGCAGGGATGGTCAGGCCTGGTTAGTACTTGGATGGGAGACCGTCTGGGAACACCAGGTGATGTAGGCTTGGGAGAAGGACCCGGCAACCCATTCCCCCAAAACAATTAGCCATTGAAAACCCTACAAATAGCAGAGAAGTACTGTTTTGCCTGTTTTACATAGGATCCCTATGAGTTGGACAGCACCTAACAACAACAACAATAACAATTCATGATAATTGATTGCTCAACCTCTTTTCTCTACCTCCCAGGTTTACCTTCCTCTAGCTCCTAGATGTAGCTTTGTAAGTACTGGTTTTAATTTTTAAAATATGATTTGTTTATTTTCTTATTATTAAAATTTGACAGATATTCTAGATAAATGTCCATTATCGGATATGGTATTTGCAAGTATTTTCTCCCAGTGTGTGGCTCATATTTTTTTACTCTCTCAATAGTGCCATTGAGCAAGGGTTTGATGAAGTTCAACTTATCCCTTTTTTGTATTATGTATTTTATTTTTGGTGTGTGTCTAAGAAACCTGTGTTTAACCTAAGGTCACAAAGATTCCCTAATATTTTCTTCTAATAGCTTTATATTTTTGAGTTTTGTATCTATTTTGGTGATCTGTTTAGAGTTCATTTTTACATATGAGATATATATATATATATATATATATGTATATATATATATATATATATCTCCAATTGTTACAGAGCTACTTGTTAAAAAACTGTTAAAACTATGAAACACTATTCTTTCTCCACTGAAATGTTTTTGTACTTTTGTCAAAAATTAGTTGATAGCAGATTTGGGTCTATTTATGAACTCTATTTTGTTTCACTAACAACTTATGTATGCTTATGCCATTTCTACCTCTCTGAAAACAGAAAATTTATAAGTCTTAAAAATGAAGTAGGGTAAGTTCTCCAACTTACTCTTCCTTTTTGAGTACTTTGGTTATTTTAAGCAGCTTATGTTTTCATTTGGATTATAGAACCAACTTTTTAATTTCTGCAAAGAGCCTTCTGTGATTTTGATTTTGATTACATTGAATCTATACATCAATTTAGAGAGAATTGAAATCATAACAATAGAGTTTTCCCATCCATGGCAACTGTATTTCAATTTATTTAGATTTTCTTTTATTTCTCTCGAAATGTTTTGTAATTTTAGTGTAAATATCTTGCACATCATCTGTCAGATCTATCCTTAAGTATTTTTATGTCATTGTAGATGCTGTTTTTAAATTTTCAATTTCTGGTTTTTCATCAATAATATATAGAAGCTCAATTGATTTTTTGATTTGTGTCTTGTAGAATATAATCTTGCTAAACTCATGAATTAGTTTTAGCAGCTTCTTTATGGATTCTATGGAAATTTCTGCAGTGATGATGATATTATATGTGAATTAAGTTCTGTTTTCCTTCTTCCTTTGGAATTTGGGTTCTTCTGATTCCTTCCTTCATTCCTTCCTTCCTTAACCCCATCCCACCCTTCCTCCCTTCCATCCTTCTTTTCCCTCTCCCTCTACCTCACTTCATTGCACTGCTGCCGAGGCCTCCAGTATAATATTGAACAGAAGTGAGGAGAGAAGATACCTTTGTTTTGCTCTTGATCCTTGGGGAAAGTTTGGCTATTCAGCATTAACGATGTTCTTAGGCATGGGTTTCCATATATAACCTTTAATAGGTGGAAAAAGGGGCTGGGATTTAGCTCAGTTGGTAGAGCGCCGCTCTGCAGTCTCTGAGGTCCCGAGATCGATTCCCAGCACCACAAAAATGGGAGAAGGACATGGCAATCCACTCCCAAGGCAATCCTGAAACAATCAGCCATTGAAAAACCTGTAAGGGTCACTATGAATCAGACATGACTTGACGGCACCTAACAACAACAAAGTGGAGAAAGTTCACTATTGCTAATTTTCTAACAGTATTAATGAGTAATGGATATTAGTTTTTATCAAATGCTTTTTCTGTATTTACTGAGATGATCCCATTTTTTATCTGATTGATTTTTGAATGTTAACCCAAACTTGTGCCACGGAATAAAATCAGCTTAGCTGTAATGTATTTTTTTCCTACACTGTCAGGTTTCATTTGCTAAAGTTTTGAAAAAGTTTCTTCATATATGTTTACAAGGGACTGCTTTTGAAGATTTCTTTGTCTGTAACGCTTTTGTCTAGTTTTGGTATTAGGTTAATGCTAGTCTTGTAGGATGAGTTGGAAAGAATTTCATCTTCTTTAATTTTCTGAAAAAAATTTTGTGTATAATTGGTATGTTTTCCTTCCTTAAATGTTTACCAAATGTTCACAAGTGAAGTAATCTTGGCCTGGAATTTGCTTTTTGGAAATGTTTTCAAATGCAAATTCAACATTGTTAATATCTCCAGAACTTTTCAGGTCATCTTCTTTTTCTTGAGTAAGCTTTAGTAGTTTGCTTGTAACTTATTCAGATTGGGCTGCTATAACAAAATGCCATATGGCTTATAAGCAGCAGAAATGTATTTCTTACAGCTCTGGAGTATGGAGGTTTGAGATGAAAGAATCAGTGTGGTGAATTCTCGTGAGGCCCTTTCTCGGGGCTGCAAACTGTTGACTTCTTGTATCCTCACACGGCAGAGAGCAGAGAGTGGAAGCAGGCTCTCTTGTGTCCCTCATAAGGGCACTAATTTCATTCATAAGAGCCCCACCTTTATGACCTCATCTAATCCTTTAGCTCAGTTGGTAGAGCACTGCGCTGCAGTCTCTGAGGTCCTGAGTTCAATTCTCAGCACCGCAAAAATGGGAGAAGGACCTGGCAATCCACTCCCAAGGCAGTCCCGAAATAATCAGCCATTGAAAACCCTATGAGGGTTGCTATGAGTCAGATACCTATTGGACGGCACCTATCAACAATAACAACAAACCTGATTATCTCTCAAAAGCCCACTTCTTCATACTACCACTTTGTTGTTGTTAGGTACCGTCGAGTCGGTATCTGACTCATAGTGGCCCTCTGTACAACAGGGGAAACACTATTTGGGGCACAGAATTTCAATGCATGAATTTTGGGAGAACACAAACATTCATTCCCTACCAGTGCCTTTTAAAGAATTTGTCTGTGGTGGGCTCAGGTGGAACACGCCTATAATCCCAGGGACTCTGGAGGCTGAGGCTGGAAGGTCATGAGTTCCAGGCCCGGGTAGCCTGTGCAATTTTGCAAGACCTTGTCTCAAAAAAAAAAAAAATAAAAGAGGAGAGGACTATGTCTCAGTTTGGTAATGGAACACTTGCCTAAACATGCATGCACCCCTAGATTCACCTTCCACCACTGGAGGAAAAAACAAAAAGAACTTGCCTATTTCATTGAGGTTAGATTTATTGGCATAAAGATGACCATAATAGTTAGTCCCCTGTTATCTGTTCAGTATCTATAAAGTCTGTAGTGGTATAACCTCATTCCTGATATTGCCAAGTTGTCTTTCAATTGTAATTTACAGTGTGTTCCGGTGGGATATGTACTGTGTACATGTGGGGGGGAGGTGAACATGGTTCTCAGAATAAGGTCTCCTTTGAGCTGAGACACAGAACTCAGTGGAGCCTTGTTCTCCCGGTTGTCTGGGAGGGACTCCTGCAGAATATGAGGGAGATTGATGTCCATAGTGGCAACACAGTAAACAAAACTCTTTGACCCCTGCCTGCAGAAAAGTCCCCCAAAGGCAGTTAATTCATGGAAAAGGTAATTACCAATTAAATACTAAATGTGCTACTTGGCCTGTAAGAAGAATTAAATGATATTTACACTTCAAAAAGAACCCATTAGTGGTAGTTGATTCAGGTAGGAAAGTACCAGACTAGGCCAGAGAAAGAATGTATATAGGTAAAGACAGAGAGATTCATTATTAAATTAAAGTCCCTTATTACTGCAAATGTTAAATATGCAATTTTCTGACATTAAAGTGATGCTTTTCATCGAAATGAATTGTCCACCTTGGATTTCTTCTTCTTGTTGTTGTTGTTAGGTGCCGTCGAGTCGGTATCCGACTCATAGCGACCCTATGTACAACAGGGGAAACACTATCGTCAGTGCTTCTCTGCTGTTCATAGGGTTTTCAATGGCAGATTGATTTTTGGGAGGGGGTTGCCAGGTCCTTCTCCCAAGCCTACAGCTTCTGGTGTTCCCAGGCGGTCTCCCATCCAGGTACTAACCAGGCCCGACTCTGCTTAGCTTCCGAGATGCCACAGGGCTACAGCTGCAGGCTTCTTCTTCTTAGGCAGTGTGAAAATACCTGTTCTTAATGAAAGTTAACTAGCTTCTGCTATACATTAAAAAAATTTGAAGGTAGAATCAATAAATTATTTAGGAAATTGAAGTCTTTAAGGTATTCTAGTCCAAACATTCAGCTGATTCTCTAAAAGGAAGGAAGTGATCAAAGATTCCCTCAGGTTTGCTTGTCAGAGGAGAACTCTTTTTCCAAGGCACCCACCAGGAACCAAGAACAGATGAGGGAGAGAATTTCTGATTTCCAGGGAAAACTTGTCCCTTTTTAACCAGCCCTCCTCTTCCTGGGCCTTTCAGTGGCCCAAGGACTAAAGGGTTCTTCTCTCAGTTACAAGCACATTTCTCTTTAGAGTTGGTCTTCTATATCTGCTGGCTGGGCATCTATGAATTCAACTACTTGCGGATCAAAATTATTTTTAAAAAATTGCATCTGTACTGAACATGTATAAGCTTTTTTCTTGCCATTATTCTCATACAGTATGTCAGCTCTTGATGCAGCATTTATATTGTCTTAAGTATTACAAGTCTGCAGTTGTGGCACTGTGACATCGGATCCCATCAGATCTCGGAAGCTAAGCAGGGTCAGGCCTGGATACTACTTGGATGGGAGACCGACTGGGAACACCAGGTACTGTAGGCTTGGGAGAAGGACCCAGAAACCCCCTCCCAAAAATCGATCTGCCATTGAAAACCCTATGAATAGCAGAGAAGCACTGACAATAATGTTTCACGTGTTGCACATAGGGTCACTATGAGTCAAACACCGACTCAGTGGCACTTACCACCACCACCAACAGGTATTATGAGATGATTTAAAGTATACAAATGATGTTCCTAGGTTATATGCAAATACTGCTCCCTTTTATATAAGAGGCTTGGTATCTGCAGAATCTTGGAATCAATCTCCTTTGGCCAACTGAGGGACAACTGATTGTATAATCTTATGAAATGCCCACTGTGTGTTAAGAGCTGAAAATATATTTCCTTATTTCAATCTCATAAGAGCCTTTCAAAGTAAATTTTAAGATTATTTTATGCAACTCAGAGATGATACTTGAATTTCACAGTTCAAGAGGCTTAGAAAGAACCAGAATTTAAATCCACATCTCTCTGTTACAACACTATACTGTCACTGTGGGGCAGGGAAGGGAAAAACAGAACAAGAAATCAAAATTATTGCTTATCATAATCTTGGGGAACATCATTGACATTTTCCCTGGTTCTGGGCTGTGTAGTTTCCCAACTATTATCACAGAGATGATGAAAGCTTGTCACTATCTGCCTTCGTTAGTTCAGGCTGTTGTAAAAAGTTCCAGAGTCTAGGGGGCTCATGAACAACAGAAATATTATTTCCCACAGTTCTGGAGGGTGGAAGTCAGTGTTCAGGATGCCAGGGGCTTGGGTTCTGGTGAGGTCCCTGTTTTGGGTTGGAGATTGTTGACTTATTTTTGTACCCTAACATTGCAAAGACGTGAGTTCTGAGGGGCCCTCATTACAAAGCACAAATCTCATTCATGAGAACTCCATGTACATGACCTAATTACTTCCCCAAAGTCTTACTTTCTAATACCATCACATTGAGGATTAGGATTTCAACATATGAATTTAGGGGAACATAGATGTTTAGTGCATAGCATGATGCTGTTTTGTTGTTAGGTGTCATAGAGTTTGTGTCTGACTCATAGCAACATACAACAGACAGAACACTATTGTCATTGCTTCTCTGCTATTCATAGGGTTTTCAATGGCTGAATGTTTTTTGGGAGTGGGTTGCCAGGTCCTTCTTCTTGTCGCAATGGTCCGAGAGAAATGAAGAGATGGACAACTAAGAATGTTAGTGAGCTATGGCCAAAAGCTGCTAGGGCTCTCCCTAGCCTCTCCTTATATCTTAATTTTATTTCTTAGTAGCAATCACATCAAATAGGGAAGGAATGCATGAGCTTTTTTAACCTTGTCATTGTTTCTCTAATCTCCTTTTTCTTACTATGCATCATATAATTATACCAATCAAAGGTATGATCAGGGCAGGTCAAACTCTCTGGACATTCCCTCCAAATCACAAGAGATAATTGACAAGTGACCTTCCAGGAACCATGACATGAACTAGTGTTCTCAAAACTCGTTATACTGCATGCACCAGTAAACCTTTGCAATGTCAGGCAAAGGACACAGTGACCAGGTGGGCAATTATGACTCTCCCTCTAGCAAGGTGGGCATCTTAACCTTTCCAGGCAGTCCTGCTTCTCTTGATGGCCTCTCCATGATTGTGCCTGTGTTAGGTTGTCCATCTGCTTTTTTGAGGGATCATACCCATCATTGACTATCCAGTCCTCCTGAGGGCCAAACAGGGTTAAGGGAGATAAATTCACTGTAACATATTTGGGGGTGCAGCATTCAGGGGTAACATTTCTCCAATAGCATGATAGCACAGCATTAATTGGTTTCAAATAAAAAAATAAAGATTCCATGATTTACTCATTTGGGATTCTTTTTTGTGTGTGTGACTTTGATATGCTACAAAGTATCATAACTCCCTGTGAGAATACGTGCCTAAATGCTCCCAATGAATTAGGTATTGGGTATATCTTTAAGCCCATTAGGTGCCATTGAATTTTAAGGAAAAATACATTTTTGACATGCATAATAGCTCACTGAATGCCTTTACACACCTTTACACTTAATATGCTCACAACAATCTTGCCAAGTAGGTAGTATTAAACTATGATTCAGAGATGACTAGATGTTTTCCAAAGATTACACAGTTTCTAGAGAGGCCACAACCTAATCCCAGGGTCTTTGTGTATTTTGTACTCTTTCATTACCATTCCTCTTTGCAAAGTTAGAGAAGAGAACATACCGCCCATAGGCTTATTCAGAACTGCTCCAAAACGTGCTTTCCTGTTGCAATCGCTTGATACATGTCTAAGAGGACCCCAAGTCTTCCTGTGGTCAATTTAGCTAATCTTCTCAGTCTTGCCTTATGCAATCACGTAATACAGAATTTCATTCTTAGCTGTATCCCAAGGACTACCGTAGAATTTGAACAATAAGTGATTATTAATGGAGTGCTTAGTACATTGATACATTCATGGGGAGAATACAATTCTGCCTCCTTTTATTGGGTTTAACAAAGCTCAAATTGACTTTTACAAAGCAAATTTTTCCCTTTTAACTGTTAAACCCATGTGCACTTTAAAGGAAATTTAATCCACATGCTTCAAAGTCGTTTGCTCTTAATTCATTAAACGTTGTTTGGTAAAAGCAATTTGGTTTCCCAGAAACCTAAGGACACTTGTTTATAAGATTTTAAAGCCCTTCTTTCCTTGAACTAGATCATTTCATTTTGTCTGGTTCTTCCCTGGATCTAAGATGCAAATGACTCAAATTCAGCATTCTGGATTTCCAAGGAACATCTCTCAGATGATGCTTTCAAAGCCCCTCTTTCCTGGGTTCCTGTGCTATAAAACTGTTGGTTTGGCTGAGGATGCAAGCTCAGTGAAAGCGGGACCTCATCAGCTTTGCAGGGTTAATGGCAGAATATCTTCTCCTTGAAATCAGTTCTCATTTTTTAACATTTTTTCTAATATTCTTTCCAAGGTTTCCTGGAAAAGGCTCGTCATATCAAGAGCCACCATGATTGGCTATTGCAGCATCAGTTCATTCTCAAATCCTCATTCTTGTTTTTGAGTCTACAATAAAATGGCATTAAATGGGAAAATAAAAAGAAAACTACATGCCTTTGCTACTTAACAGAAAAATGACATTCGAATTTCATGTTAGAAAATAGACACTTCAGTATCTTTCATAATCGAGAATGTTCAGGTCTAGGGCAAGATGTCTCAAGATGCAGCATTATTTATGAGTACATTAAATGGCTATGAGGTTAAGCTAAGTTGCTAGTATAATATGCTGATACTAAAGATAATTTCTATAGCAGTTTTATAAGGGTCATCTGACAAAATTTAGATAATTCATCAAAATCACAATGCTTAGCATTATTGATCAATGTTATCTTTAATATTATCATTAATGACAACAAATACTTATCTGCTATTTGCTATTTTCTAGAACTAGTATTCCACTTTGTTCTCACAGTTACTCTAGGACATAGATGGTGTTATCACGCTGTGTATTACTGTGGCCAGAAAGCCCACCTGTAAGGCCTGCTGTGTGTCTCTTGCAGAAAGAGATGTTATATTCACTAAAAACAAAAGACTTTTGATGGAGATTGGGCCCTAAGCTTGGAAGTTGTTTCTCCAAGACGTTAAAATTGTCAGAAGGATTTAACTAGAGGAACTATTGACAAAGTTTTCAAAATATTTGCTGAGAATCAGGGAAATTTACAACAGGGAGACAGAGAACAGGCTAGAAATAGAACTTTTGTTCTAAGAGGGGAAAAAGGTGAAGTAATTTGAATAGATGAGCTATGTATTTTCAAATTAGCTTTAAATATACTGTTGTTGTTGTTGTCGTTGTTATTGTTAGGTGCCATGGAGCTGTTTCTGACTCAGTGACCCTCAAAGCATTTTCAACAGCTGATTGTTTTGGGATTGTTTCAGGAGTGGATTGCCACATCCTCCTCCCATTTTTGGAGTGCTGGGGATCAAACCCAGGTCCTCACAAAGTGCGGAGCAGTGCTTTACCAACCGAGCTAAACTCTAGCCTCTTTAGCATGTGATTGGTCATTAATTAATCCATTATCTATGGTCAACTCAGATCCTTCCCAATTCTTTCCCTTTCCTCCCACAATGTTCTAGTATGATGACAAAAGAGAGATCAAGCTTGTTTGGTCAATTGGCTAAGCAGTTTCAAGGGGCTATGCAAGCCTAGGGGAGGAGCTGAATTGCAGGGACAACTGAGCAGGAAATGTTAGATACTATGGGGAACAGGAGGTAGTAAGAGATGAGGAATAGGTCAAGAAAATCAACTGTGATGGGATGAAGAGCAACTTCTGATCAAGGTTAAGAATTTTGTTTTCTGGATGATGCTTGATGTGAATCTTCTTCCCACCTCTATGTGAGATGCTAAATAAAGGTTTTTGTCCAATTCATTGTGGAGTTGAACTTGAGAATACTCTCATCCACTGAACTCAGCTTTAAGTGAGGTGCAGCCTAAGAACAGAGGTTGCTCAAACTGCCATACATATAGGAATTATACACTTGTCCAACATATTTATCAAGTACCTCTCTGTACCATAGGCTGTACTAGATGCTTGGGATGCTTTGTGAATAAAACACTGCTTATGTTCAGAGACATTTGTAGTCTTAAAAGGAACTTGGGCATGAAGGCTGGCAAATATAATACAGCGTGGGAAGGGCTCAAAGGTAGTCAACATTAGGTGTTTGGGGACATTAAAGAAGGATGTCACCCTCATAGTAACGAGTGTAGATGCAGGAAATATGAACTTTGTTGGGAGAAAGGTATAAGAAAGTTTATGTTCCTGCATGGGAAAACCCTGAGGAGGCTAAGAGGCTGGTCACAGGTTTGGAGGCCTGTTGGGACTGAATTTTTTAAATTTCTATCCTGAAGCTAGGCGCTGTGGTATGTGTCTGTCATCCCAACAGCTTGGGAGGCTGAGGGAGGAGGACTGTGAATTTGAAGGCAGAAGCAGTCTGAGTAAATCAGTGAGAACTTATTTCAAAATAAAAAATAAAAAAGTGCAGCTTTGTGGTAGAGCACTTCCCTAGCTTGTGCAAGGCCCTGGGTTCAACCCCCAGGACTGCCAACAAACAAACAAACAAACAAACAAATAAATAAATAAAATTTCTATCCTGCAGAATCTGAGAGAACAACCAGAGATATATGTGAGAATTGACACCAGCCCAAAGAACAGGCATAGTTGACATGTGGGCATTAACCAACCTTCTTTTCTGACATTTTTCGTAGCCTTTATCGGAGTATATTTGTAAAATGATAAAAGAATTTTCCATGTTGGATCCACTTGGTCATGCGTCTGAGTTTGGCAAATTGGCTTGTTTTCCTTGTGTTTTCTTACAGTCGTGCCTGAAGGAATTTTCAGCTAATGTTTGCCCCGTTAAAAAAGAATCCTGGAAGCCCATTTACCTCCTCCGTGGTCTATGAGGCAACACAATAAAATCACAGGACGCCATTGGTCAGGAACAGAAGTACCTACCTTAGGTGTGGCAAAGATTTCCATCACTCCTTTGTGTTGTGATCAATGAGGCAGCCACAGAAACCGCATGGGAAGAGTTTGGCAGATACATACATTTGAGCTGGAACCATAATGGTGTCATCATTTCTGTTTTCTTTATTTAAAAATTTACAAAGGTCTTATTTTTGTCATTGTTTGATACACTGTATGAGATCACTCACTGTGCAGCACACCTTCCTGGAAATGAGTCCCAGGAAAGCCATTTATGCTGAGTGGGCCCATTACTCAGCTGTCATCAACACATTGGCCCTGACTCCCCAAGCCTGAGAGACAAGACATTGTGTAAATTGGAGATAGCTTTGAATTAGTTTCAACTTGATTAGTAATATCTCACAGGGGTCACCTATATATAGAGATTATGGACAATTAATGATGTGATCAATTAGACCTAAACTGTCGGTCCATTAAGAGGCACTAGTGAGAACTCTGATTTTCAAAGATTTTTGTTGTTGTTGTTGGTGGTGGTGGTGGTTTTTGATCTAATCCTTTTTCTCTCATATGCCTTATGACAGATAAAACTCTTCTGTCACTCCTATTATGGTACAAATCTAGACAAATCCATTTGTTTTTATTTTTATAGAAACATGCAACCAGATATCCTAAGTATAAATAATGTTTTTAAAAAAATCTTTGCAAATGCAACACACTCTTTTTCTCACCATCATAAAATCAATAAAAATAATCATCAGTATGGCTTTAGCAATCCAGAATATGCAGACCATGTGTGCAGTACAAGGATCTATCATCTCTAGATAAATTAGGTACAAATATCCTCAGATTAGTTTGTGAAAACTTCAGAGCAGTGTCTTCAAAGGGCACTTGAACTTTAAAGATATGAAGTGAGAAACAGCAATATAGAAAAATCTTGACTTCAAACTATACTTTAGTCCTCTCTCTCTCCCTCTCTCTCTCTTTACATAAACTCAGGAAAAAAATTCTATTAAAGAAGTTCTCAAAAACACATTTTAGTTGGCCTCTTTCAGCCTTTGTGTCTCTATCCAGGACAAAAGAATGTCTTGCTTTTTCCAGTGAAATCCTCTCAACCTTCCAGGCTGAGGTCATATGCTACCTTCTCCAAAAATGTTTCCATGTTCAACTCAGAAAATAGACTTCTAAATTCTGGTAGGCATTCATTCACTGGGTCCCCAAGAGTCTTGTGATTTTCTTTTTTTCCTCTGTGTCTTCACCCCTTCCTGGAGGGAAGGAAACACACTGTGTATTATTTTTTATACCCACAGTATCTGCCATGGCATCCTGAGCTAAGAAGGCACAAATAAATATTTGTTGAATTTGTCAATAACTTATGAAATTCTTCTTACAAGTTTTCTTTTATGGCATTTAGGTTACATATATTCTCTTCACATTTTTCCCCACTAAGAAAGGTCTAAATTGGAGTTTCACTGAGATTTAAAACTTGTGACCCATGACATATTAGCAAAAACTTTGGTTGCTCACTTAAGAGAGTGATTGTAGGTAAGGATCCATGCCCTGGACTGACAAGGGTGGTCTCTATAGCTTTGGACAAGAGTCCATGTTCAGCACAAGCCCAGTGTATAGGAGTTTGTATTTAGAAAATTTTACCTAAAACCTTATGATAATTTTTGAAATCTTATTTTCAGGGGGCAAAGACTGTAAATGTGAGCATCTTAAATACATTTTATTTGTAACAGGACATAAAAGATTCCAGGCAGTAGTTTATATTTGAGTATCCATCCTACAAGAGAATAGCTATCTTTCTTTTCTTTTTTTATTAAAATTTTCGCTCTATCATTTTTTTGTTATTTAGTATTTTTTTCCTTTATTGGTAAATGTAGGGGGGGGTACAGAGCAATAAGAGTAATACAGCATTCACTTTTTCCATTATGCAACTATTACATCATTTTTGGTTATACTTTCACCAACTTGTGAGGTTTATGGAAACTTTTGATTAATATGTAGTAAAACTCATATGTGTATTTGGGTTATATTCCCCTATTTTTCCCACATACTCATGAAATTGCCTTGTTTACATTGAGATTATCCTCTCCTCCATTATTTCTTTACATTGACTCTCCTCCCCAGCCCACTCTCTACAATCTTCCCTTCCCTTTGCTGGTCCCCTCCCTCCTTCTTTCTACTTTTTATATTTTCCCTTCTTCATTAAGTTTAATTGTGCATTTTTATATATCTACTTATGCATAGGTTTTTTCTTCCTTTAAATAAGATTCAGCTCCCACATATGAGTGAGAACATATGGTATTTCTCTTTTTGAGCCTGTGTTTGTTCACAAGATGATATTCTCCAGTTCCATCCATTTTGCTGTGATGTTATTTTATTTTTTATTGTTGAGTAATATTTCATTGTGCATATGTACAATATATTTTTTATCCATTTCTGTTGATAGGCATCTTGGTTGGTTCCCTATCCTTGCTATTGTGAAAAGTGCTGCATTGAATATGGAGATGCGGGTGTCTCTGTGGTATGATGACTTGTCTCCCTTCAGGTATAGCTGGATCATATGGCAGTTCTATTTTCAGTTTTCTGAAGTATCTCTATGTTGATTTCCAGAGTGGGTTGAAGCAATTTACAGTCCCACCAACAGTGTGTAACTGCACATAGATAAAGCAAACCTAAGGAGAAAAGGGGAGAAGGACCTGGCAATCCACTCTCAAGGCAATGGTTAGCCATTGAAAACCCTATGAGGGTCGCTATGAGTCGGATACCGACTCCATGGCACCTAACAACAACAACAACAACAACAAGGGGGAAAGGATGAAAGTTGTTGGGAGAGAGGAAGGTTTGTCTGGCTGTGGCTGTGTTACCACCCAAAATGACAGATTTCTAGGTTCAAGACTATGTTCATTTAACAGTAAATGTGCAATAAATGCTAATAATGATCATTTGACTTGCTTGATGGGGCCTTTGTCAAGAGAGATGAGGGTAACAGCTTTTAGGCAGGAACCTTAAGATTACGGTTTTAATCCTATCATTATCCTACCAGAATTTATATATATATATATAAATATAGATATATATATATCTATATATATTCTCACACACACACACACACACACACACACACACACACACACACACAGAGAGAGAGAGAGAGAGAGAGAGAGAGATGGACAGATAGAGTCACATTTCATTCTTTGACTTGGCATGTTCCTAGAAGTCCAAAGTTCTCTAATTGCAGTATAGCAGAGAGGGATACAAGAGGTGACCTTGGTGGACACAAATAAGAAAGAGCAGAGGAGCAAGGCAGAGTTTCAGACAGGAAGATGTCCCAGAAGAGATGAGAAAAACAGAATGCTGTATAGGCCACTGAAATGTGGCCTGAGTTTCATCCCTGGCTTTGTCAAATTGCAGGGTTGATGTCATTTCACTTATTATTATTATTATTATTATTATTATCATTATTATTATCATTATTATTTGGTACTGAGGGGTTGAACCCAGAGACTCACATGTACATTGCAAGTTTTCTACCACTGAGGTCCATCCCCAGTCCATTTTTAATTTTTTATCTTGAGACTGGGTCTCACTAAATTATGCAGGCTGCCTCAGCCCTGGAACTTGCAATCCTCCTGTCTCTGCCTCCTGAGTTGCTGGGATTATGGGTGTGAGCTCCCATGTTCAGCTCATTTCACTTATTTTAGGTTCTATTTTCATGACTGTTGAAACTTAAAGATAGAGGTATTAAAGTTAATGGGCAGAAGTCATGAAAAATTTGAGTTGGCAAGAACATTGGTAGCAAGATCCTTACTAATTATGGGAGAGTCAGCAAACTTTTTCTATAAAAGGCTAAATGGTAAATATTTCTGGCTTTTCTGGCCTTATGATTTCTGTTACAATTATTCATCTGCCATTTTAGCACAAAAGCAGCCATAGACAATACATAAACAAATGAATGTAGCTCTGTGCCAGTGATATTTTGTTTATGACACTGAAAGTTTAATTTCTTACAATCTTCATGTCACAATATATTCTTTTTTAATCTTTTATTAATGGCTTAAAATATTAAAATAAATCATTTTCATATCATACAAAGCAAGCAACAGGATGGATTTGACCACAGGCTGTAATTTGCCAACACCTCGTCTAGTCCAATCTTCTTGTTCACAAGTAAGCAATGGAGGCCCAAGAAGGGAACTGAGGTCACACAGCAAAGGTCACATCCGATTTTTGTTTCCTAATCAAACTTGCTCTTTACATTTTATTTTAAGGAAGAAAGAGGGAAGTGGAGGAAAATATTAATAGAAGAAGGTACTAAATGTTGGGCTGTTGAAAATGTTTGGAGAATGAATTGAACATTCTAGGATGTATCTGTGGTTGTGAACCTCCCAAAGACAAACTTGGCACTAGACTGGTGGAGTAAATATTCACTTTCGTGGGAGCATGGTTATCTGCCACTCACCAAGACCTGTCCAGACAGCAGCCAGATTATACTAACTCTGCTTCATTAAGACTATGCACACCTTTTAACAGAAAGACAGAAAGATTTTTTAAATGGTGCCAAAATTATACAAAATATGATTCTGCCACTAATCAAAGCTATCACCTTTACATCTTAAAAATAAGATTTCGTAAATTATGATATGGTTTAATGTAATTTGTTCTATGCTTATATCCTCTAAACATTAACTCCTATCTAAGTGTGTATACTGGGAGAAGGATGTGGCAATCCACTCCCAAGGCAATCCTGAAAAATAATCAGCCATTGAAAACCCTATAAGGGTCACTATAAGTCAGACATGACTTGACGGCACCTAAAATCAAGTATGTATTGTTAAATATTTACTCTTGATCACAACGTTAGAAAATATCATTACTATTCATTGCTTTAGATGGGGTATTTCTCTAATTCATAACCTTTTTAGAGAAATCTTGGTTAAAAGGTTGTCCAAAAGTACACGGTCACTTGGTACTTGGACAACTGTGGTACTACCTGAAATTGGGTTAAGATTCCTATTGTCTGCAGATATTTCTGATTTGACCAATGCAGGCATAACAAAAGCTACTGTTTCAAGGCACCCTGAATGATGCATTTTATATCTGGTGGTATATTGGGATACAATCCTCTCAACCAAGGACATCTAGTATGGCCCCCACCACTCCACATACTGGAAAATGCAGGTTGATGTGTGTGAATCCGATTCCTTTGATAGTGCCAGATTTGGGAAGGAGCTCTAGGAAAGAGGGGTTTAACTCCACACAGGGCACAAGAAGTTAATGTTGCAGCTCCCTGATGGCACTGAATTTCATTAATTAGATGTTAATATTTCCAGTGTGAAACATTCTAATGAAGTGTTTATGCAATGAGAGGAGGAACGGGGTGGAGCGCCATATTTCATTCATAACACCAAAAGTTGCAGAATTCTATTTAATTACTTGTGGGGCATCCTGTGCTGCTGGGGTATATAGATGTTCTCCATGTAAGAAAAACCATTCCAGGAAACAAAAATGTACATTATAGAAGTAATTATTTGCATTACAGAAGGATACCTTCTTTATTATTAGCAATTTTTAATGTACAACTTAATGGGTTTCATTATGACATTTCCATATATGCATTTCATTGTACATTGCTCACGTAACTTTCCCCTTACCCTCGCATGACCCTCCTCCCCTATCTACCCCCCACCAATGGTCTCCTTTCTATTTGCATGTCTTCTTGTGAGAATATTTATCTTTATATCTGCATCCTGATTTTGATATAAATCCAATTTTTTTTCTATAGTGATCTACCTTTTTACATTCTCAGTAGTATCACATGAATGATCTAGTCTGTTTGCATTATTGCCAGCATTTGGTATTATTACTATTTTGTTTTTAGTTTAGCTGTTCTAGTAGGTATTATTTTTTTCTATCTTCCCCTATTTTTCCAACATACTCATAAAGTTGTGCTATTTACATTGAGATTGACCTCTCCCCCTTCATCCCTCCTCATTGACCCTCCTTCCCCTCCCATGAAGAAGGATTCTTAACAGAAGATTTACATTCTATTTCCTTTAAGTAATTAGTTACATTAATGTATTTATAATATAATTGTGATGGTTAATTTTCTGAATTTGATTGGATTAAGAAACACCTAGAGGATAGGTGATGCCTACCTCTGGGTGTGTCTATGTGACAACCAGATCATGAGGACTCTGACCTTATCCCTTGATGGCTTCATAATGTGATAGCATTATTGAGAGATGGTGAAAAGTAGGAGTTGGGGCATAGTTGTGTCATGGGTCATGGGTGTGTCCTTGGGGCTGTATCTCACACTGGTACCTTTCTGTATGTCTCTTCTCTGTTTCCTGTTTGCCAAGAATTGAAGAACAGCCTCCTCCACATGTTCCTACTGCTGTGATGTTCTGCCCAAGTACTTGGGTGTTGCGTGAAAGCCAAAGGGAACACAGAGAGACTGAAGGACAGATCATGTTAAACTTCATGAACCACAAGTTCTTACAGGGGCTTGGGTGACTCATGGACAGCCTTTCCAAACAGCTCCACACAGGGGAAGAATTCCTCCAAACGTCCTCACCAAGATGTCCACTGGAAGCTATACCACCAAGTCCTACCGTTAGCCAGTCCTTTATCTTTTATATAACCTAATATCATGTGTGCCTGCAGCCATAGCACCCTAGCATCTAATCCTGTCTGATCTTGGAAATTAAGCAGGGTCGGCCTGGTTAGTCCTTGGATGGGAGACTGCCTGGGAATACCAGGTGCTGAAGGCTAGGGATAAGGACCTGGCAACCCACTTCTGAAACAATCTGTCATTGAAAACCCTATGAATAGAGGAGAAGCACTGATAATAGTGCTGGGCATGGCACAGTGTCAGGAGTGTTTAGTTCTGTTGGACATAGGGTGGCTAATGAGTCAGACCTGACTCAGTGGTACCTAACCACAACAACACTGTGTGCAGCTATGGCAGGAGTGCCCAGTGAGGGTCCCTCATGTTAGAGGCTTCTTGGAGGTACTATGAGGGTTTTCTGACCCTCCTTCCCTCCTCTCCCCTAGAAGGAATGTTGATAGCTCTATTACCATTATAATAGGCCTAGATAAACGGTATAATTTTGGCTCATTTTGATGCTATGTTTACAGTACCACAGTCCCCTGAGGTCTTCCAGGTGTTCTATGTAAGGATGGCCAAGATGCCAATCAAATCCAGCCCATGTCCAGTCCAGAGGAACCATTCACACAACAATGGGGCCAAGCAACTCTGGTCCAAACCTGTTGCTGAAGTACATAGGAGAAAGGAGAGACCAAAAGGGAGTCAGGAGGATTTATTGTGCCTGCACAGGCCCAGAGGTGTTCTCTCCAAAGTCTAAGCCCTGAACAAAGGGGAGCTTGACTTCTAAAAGGTCCCATAGGAAGGTGGACTCATAGGAGTAAAATAGGTATGAAAATGGACAAAGCAAGGTTACAGAATAAAGAAAGCAGCTGTAACCCTGCAGCCAGGAAAAGAAGGGGAAAGAGTGTACATTCTTGCAGGCAGTTTATCATAAAGGTTGACCTATAGGTGAAAGACCCCACCTAAAAGACCCCACCTAAAACTGTAACTGCCTGGGACGACTGGCCCCAATACCAGGAAAGTGGGCCAGGACAGAAAGTCCCGTATCAGAAAGAACCAGAGAGAGGGAAAGTCCCGTATCAGATCTGGCAATAACCCTGACCCCGCGCCTTTTGAAATTCCCGCCACGACCCCTGATATGTTTTGAATCGACCAATAACCATGCTTCTGCTTCTGTACCCGCGCTTTTGCCTATAAAAGAACAACCGCCCTTTGCCCGGGGCGCCCCAGTCATCTGGAGCGACTGTAGGCGCCTGCGTGAACAATAAAGCTGCCTCTTGTGTTTGCATCCCGTGGCTCGACTTTGGTCCTTGGGCTTGGGTCTCCATCCGTGAAGGATACCCTCCGGGGGTCTTTCATTTGGGGGCTCGTCCGGGATGGAAAGACCCCTGCCCAACGCCACCGACGTTCCACCGGGAGGTAAGCTACTCGGTGCACCGCTTTGTCTGTCCTGTTTGTTTCGCTTTCTGTTTTTGAAAATCGACTCAGATCCGCTGTCGTTTGTTGCCAGGGGACAGTGTGGCAGGCTGTCGCTCTGGTTCTAGTTTTGTTGCTGGGGGGCAGTGTGGCAGGCTGTCGCTCTGGTTTTGGGCGCCATTTGGTTGCTGGAAGGCAGTGTGGCAGGCTGTCGTTCTGGTTTTGGGCGGCTAGAGAAGCTGTCGTTCTGTTGCTGGGCAGTGTGGCAGGCTGTCGCAGTCGCAGTTCTGAACGGCTTGAGAAGGAGCTGAGGAGCTCAGACTTCTCTCCCGCCACCCTGGGGGACGCCTCTGGGATTCAATGAGCCCAACTTTCCAACTTTTCAGGGCTCAATACGTATCCAGAGGATACGTTCGTTTGTTGAAGGGGGAGAACACTCCCCCACCTGAATCTATTTTTTCGATTTATCACCGAAACCGCGCAGCGCGTTTCGGGGTCGGCTGTTTGTCTGTCATTTTCATCCTTGGTTTTTGTCTCATATTATTGTTTGAAAAGAAAATGGGCCAAACTGTTACCACTCCTCTGAGCCTAACTTTAGATCATTTTAGGGAAGTTCAAACCATTGCTTCGCATGAGTCAGTCAAAATAAAGAAAGATAAATGGCAAACATTCTGTTCCTCGGAATGGCCCACCTTTAACGTGGGCTGGCCGAAAGATGGAAACTTTGATCTTTCAATTATCTTACAGGTCGAGGAAAAGGTCTTTGACCAAGGCCCACATGGACATCCAGACCAGGTTCCATACATTGTTACTTAGAAAAGACTTGCCCGCGACCCCCCGCCATGGGTCGCCCCTTTTATTTCCCCTAGACCTAGGCCTTCCCTGCCTCCCTCGCTTCCCGCTACCCCTTCCTCAGATTCGCCCTCCCCCCCTCCATCCTCCGCTTGCTGTCCACTTGAGACCAAAAAAGCTCCCAAACCGGTCCTCCCCCCTGACCCTAACACACCCCTCATTGATCTCTTGTCTGAGAACCCTCCTCCCTACGTTCCTCCGCCCCCTACAGCCCCGAACGTCTCGGCAGAGGAACAAACTGACCGGGCTCCCCCCGCCCGACCGGAGGTTTCTTCCCCGGTGGCCGGACGCCTGAGAAGCCGCCGCGAACTGCTGCCACCGGGAAATACCTCCCAGGTTTTTCCCTTGCGACAGGGACCCGGAGACCAGACGCAATATAGGCCATTCTCTGCCTCAGACTTATATAATTGGAAGATACACAATCCTTCCTTCTCCCAGGACCCTATAACCTTGACTAACTTAATTGAGTCTATTTTAGTCACCCACCAGCCTACCTGGGATGATTGCCAACAGCTCCTGCAGACCCTGCTGACGTCTGAGGAGAGACAAAAGGTCCTCCTAGAAGCTCGGAAAAATGTTCCGGGTGACAACGGGAGGCCCACCCACATAATAGAAGAAATTGATGATGCTTTCCCCTTGACCCGACCCAACTGGGATCATAACACCGTTGCAGGTAGGGGACACCTACGCCTTTACCGCTAGATGCTTTTAGCGGGCCTCCGTGGCGCAGGACACCACCCAACTAATTTGGCCAAAATAAAACAGGTAATACAGGGACCTGAGGAGTCGCCAGCTGCCTTCTTAGAAAGGATTAGAGCTAAGTTACAAAGACTAGATAACTTGCAAGGGCAGACTCTTCAGGACCTATTAAAAGAGACAGAGCGTATCTTTAACAAAAGGGAGACTAGAGAAAAAAGAGAGGATCGCCTGCGCAGGGAAGCAGAGGAAAGGGAGGACAGAATCAGAAAAGAGGCAGAAAAAAGAAAAACTATAAGAGAGAAAAAAAAAAGATAAATAAAGAGTTCAGTAAACTTTTGGCCACCGTAGTGCAGACTAATGGTAGGAACGATAGGCCGGGAGAACGAAGGAGGCCCCGAGTGGACCATGACCAATGTGCGTATTGCAAAGAAAAAGGACATTGGGCCCGAGAATGCCCCAAGAAGCCCCCCCCCCCCCCGAGCCCAGGCTAACCCTCAATGTTGGGGGGCATCCAGTTACTTTTCTAGTCGATACCGGGGCCCAACATTCAGTCCTCACTAAGTCTCCTAGGACGTTCCTTTGCCTTATCCATGGCCGGGACCAAGCAGACAGCACGCAAGTCCACTGGCAGCAAGGCGCCACGCAAGCAGCTGACCACCAAGGCGGCTCGCAAGAGAGCGCCGACCACCGGCTACATGAAGAAGCCGCACCGCTACCGGCCCGGCACCATGGCGCTGCGCGAGATCCGCCGCTACCAGAAGTCCACCGAGCTGCTGATCCGCAAGCTGCGGTTCCAGCGCCTGATGCGCGAGATCGCGCAGGACTTCAAGACCGATCTGCGCTTCCAGAGCTCGACCGTGATGGCGCTGCAGGAGGCGAACGAGGCCTACCTGATGGGTCTGTTTGAGGACACCACTTATCTGATAGACTATCTACATAAGTTGACTCGTTTGGGGACGAAGAAAATGAGAACCCTATTAAAGAGGGAAGAAACAGGACTATACTTGCTTGGCCGAGACCAAGCTTTAAAAAAGACTGCTGAGACTTGCAGGGTATGTGCCCAA